>VUQI01048388.1:0-26481 GCA_015106735.1 Paratilapia polleni | reverse complement strand
ACTTTTTTTTTTTTTTTTTTTTTTTTTTTTGCTTTACCACACAACACCATTTCTTATATCTCCAAATTTTATAATCTTTATTTGGTTGTGATGATGTACTGAGCTGCATTATATTGAAAGGTCTTGCTAACGTTCTACCTGCAATGGAAATAAATAAATTTAACAGCTAGGACATGTGTCAAATCGAGGCCCAGGCCCACAAATTTTGACCTACATATGATTTTAGATTCTAAAATTTGTCCTTTGGCACTGTGTTCTGCATAGCAACACATGTCCTGTCCACACTCCAAACACAGCAAACCTCTACTCCACAAGTGAGCTAGTACAGAATGCCACAAAAGGGATAATTGATGAAGAAATCAGTTTCACCTGAGGCAGGAGACTGGGTAACCTAGGTTTACCAAGTGTATTGAGGGGGTAGGGAATCCATTTGTCATGAGACATTTTCTGTTGTCAGTAATATCATTGGCTTTGTCAATTTGGTGTTTGAATTCACGTACCAGTACAGATATGGACCCACAAACGGAGAACAGGGGCTTCAGAAAGTTACCAAACTGAAAAGAGGCATGCTGCTACAGCAAAATGTGTCTCTTTAAGTCCAATCTAAAAGTGATGGCACTGTAAAGGCAAATGTAATTCTTATGTCAAGCCAGTTCCATGGCAGAAAGCTAGGCTGTATAATACAGGTCAGCTACATGATTAAAGGTCTTCTACAAAGGGTTTTTTTGTGTGTGTGGACTTGTTGAGGGCTTAATCTGGACCAAATTGTATGTGAAAGGGATTTAAGACATGCATTCAGATTAAATTAAAGCATATAAATAAACTGTAAATGTCTGGTCCTGGATGTAATTCTCATTAAGCAGTGTGGCTCTCAGTCACCCTGAGCCAGGACCGAAAGTTAGAAATCCCTCCTGATTAGGAGTGTAATGATTTTCCAAAAACACAGTTAGATTCATACCTTGACTTTTCTTTAGTCTGGATGAATAGCCAAAAAAATTTGTGGACAAAAATAAACTGTATTATTCTGATGTAGTCCAGTTCACATCTTACCTGAACTATCTTTAAACATTGCATCTTTCAGAATAGCATTAGCAGGTCCACAAGGCTATCACAGTATAGGAAGAATGGACTGCAGTACAAGTCTGTCAGTCTCAGATTGTTACATATCAACTCTTAATACTGTGTAGTCCAGTACAACACCACATTTACTATGATATCATTCATATAATCAATAGTACGTTTCACTTACAAGTGGAATTTATGCTAAATCTGTTTGATTGAATTGCATACAGACAGAGATTGTATATGATTTTTGCATACACCACCTAGAGCTGTATAGTTATTCTGTTTAATTATGTGTTCTCATTACAATGAAATCATAATTTAGATTAATTTAATGAATAAAGTTATTAAATGATAATTATCCAACCATATTCAGAGTTTTAGTTCAGTAACAAGGATTCAAATATCTGTAAGTAGTTAATCTCTATTAATTGCTATTTTTGTAAAGTGGGACCATTTTTTACAGCTTTCTGGATGCTCTTTTATGTTGCAGTCTGTGCCAGCTCTGTCGTGATGTAGAAAAAAGATGAAGAGTTAATCTGCATTTAAAGACTTACCTGTTAATTATCTTGATACTGCACAGCTCTAGAACTACAGACATCTAACCTTTGTTAACTGTAACTTAAGATACTAAGCATGTTGGCCATTACTGGTTAAATTGAATCTACTTGCACTTGATTGTCAGAAAGCGTACAATATTACTCATCTCTAATCAATACTACTGATACGTTTCTGTCTGCATAACAGCAATGCCGCCTGCTGCTCAGCTCAGTCTTGCTGAGTTTTCTCTTCTCACTCTCCTTTTTATCTTCTACTCTTTGTATTTATTTGTTTTGCACAATTTGCTGGACAAACATTTGAATGTAAAGCAAGCGTCTGACATGCCGGCTGTGCAGAAACCAAGACATAGAATAGATCCAGACGCTATCCCCAGCCCAGTAAGTTTCTTGTGCGCCTTTTCCTCCTTTTCATCCTGTTCTCTGTGACTGATTGCACTAACCCACTGCCTCCACCTCCTGTTCTTTCCCTCTAACACCTCAAAGTCAGCAATAGTCACAATGTGAAAAATGGGCAACTAATGTTATATGTCCAGCACGACTGAAAATATACAGTTGTTGCACGTCACACATACATTTTGGAATGTTGGTATCTGATTATGTTCAAGCAGTAATACCCAGATAAAATTGCCACAGCCCAAACAAAACACAACACAGATAGTATTGTTTCAGGGGAAAGTTTAACATTGTAGGAAATGTTTCTTTTTGCTTTCTTGCTAAGAGCCGGATGAGAAGATTGTTACCAATCATATCTAGTGTCTGTACTGTAGACACTAGATATGAAACCACTGCGTTTATCTTGCTAGCTTATCTGGAAACAGAGAAGCAGCCAGCCTGGCTCAGTGTGTGGGTATCATCTGCATACCAGGACTTCTAGAGCTCCTTAAGTAACATGTTATCCCTTGTTTGTTTTAATTCATACAAGAACTGAATTGTGAGGAGGATGAGGGACTTCGGTGCCACACCTTTTCTTGGTTATGACTCTTAAATCTTTACTGGTTTCCTGTCTACTGATTCTGTGAGATTATTTCATCCAATTCTGAACAGTGGAGTAAAAAAGTGCATTTCCTAAAGTCTCAAACTATTCATTTAAGTATCTGAGTTGTATCCTAGAGACAGTCATGAAAAATTATTTCAAATGTAAGGCAACTTTTTTTGATTCTCAGAATATCCTTTAAAGACATTAACAGCCTATGCATGAGATCTTATAACCCTTGCCCACCTCACTGTTTGTGTGTTTTTGATCAGGATTTTGAGGCAGCTGGTCCTTAAGAGAACTTTCGTCTGTCAAAGTGAAGTTTAGACAAGCACACACCACCTTTAATCTTTTTCCATGCCCTGCATGCTAGCCTGCATTGTATTCACTTACTCTCAGTTTCTTGCAGTTAAGGCATGCCTTGATAAATCCTGCCCTTTTCCTTTGGGGATTTAATTTAGTTTTGTTTTTCCGTTCTGACAAAACAGCTTCAGCATGAATCTACCATATGTTGCCAATTCCTGTCCATTGATGTTCATAGGGTTTTGTTGTGTGTTAATGGCTGCAGATCTGTTTGTGTGGGAGTTGTGTACAAGTCTTCTCCTGCATGAGTGTTAAATGTGCCTCTTTTAGATTTCATGGGACCCCGGGACAGTGTGCTGTATGTATTTTTTGATTGACGTTGTGAACATGTATGAACGTAGGGGAGTTTTTGTCCCTCTCTCTCTGGATTTTTAGATCCAGGTTATAGAGGATGACAAGGCTAAAACTACCGAGCCATTCACCACAGGGGTCAGGGGTCAAGCCCCCCCACTGGTCACCACCAACTTCCAGGTTAAAGACCAAGGTGAGTTCTCCTTTGTTTTAAAATTTCCAGCATCTCCTGTCACTTTTGAAAACCACCATTTGCAAAAGAATTGTATAGAATTATCCTTGAGATTATTTCCTTTCTCCATCTAGTTACTAAAAATAATCTGAAAAGGTCTGGATAAGTACATTTGCACTTAGTAGTGATAGTAATACAAGAATTGTGCCTGTGTGTAGGGAATGCCAGTCCCAGGTTTGTTCGCTGTACAGCCTACAACATGCCTTGCACAGCTGACATGGCCAAGCAGTCTCAGGTGCCACTGGCTGCTGTCATCAAGCCCCTCGCCACCCTGCCACCTGATGAGGTGAGTGACTCCTTTACTCTTGCTACTCTCTTATCTCCTTTGTGTTGTGAATTTTGTAAGCCCCATGTAGACATGGCTTTTTTCTGATTTGTAAATGTTTAAACAAAACAGGAAGTAAACCTTGTACCTGGAAAGCCATCAGAAAGCAAAAAAATAAAGAGAATTTGTCATTTAATAAAAGTTCAAAAGAGCTCTGCAATGCAATGCAAAATAAAAAGGATTGTTATTGTCTTATTCAGGCAGCTTGACTGCCTTTGGACATTAATATTCTAGTGTTTATTTGTCCCATCAACAAGCTTCCTTTGCATTTCACCTGCATTTCACCCTCTCCAATGCATCTGTATCTTCTGCTGTAATAGTTGGACAACGATTACTTAAAGCCAGATTTGATAAAAGATTAGTTTTCAGGAAAAAACCTGATATGTAGATATTATCAGAGGATGCCTGTAATGTCAGTGGGATAATCTCTCCAAATCAGAGGTGGGATTGGCTGCATGACCTTGTTTCATGCTATCATCACGTGTAACCTATATCCATTTGGACTGGACCTTTATGTTGCATCATTTGGGCATGAAAAACGATTGTAGGGAAAAGCAGACATGATTTTAACTGATAGTGGTACAGTACACATTACATCCTGTTTCAGTAATTCTTCCCACATTAGGGTGTATGAATCCTCTCTGCCATCCTGGTTAGGTTTAGTGTAAGAGTTTCATTTTACTCTTTTCATGAAATATCTCCTCAGACCCCTCCATACCTGGTGGACCACGGCGAGGGTGGTCCGATCCGCTGCAACCGTTGCAAGGCCTACATGTGTCCGTACATGCAGTTCATAGAGGGAGGTCGGCGCTTCCAGTGTGGCTTCTGCAGCTGTGTCACTGAGGGTGAGTATGTGTGTCCGTGGTGATGTGCGAAAAGGTGCAGATTTTGACGTTTTATAAATGGAATCCACTGTGTTGATGTCCTTATGCTCTTTTCCTGCAGTGCCTCCACATTACTTCCAACATCTGGACCACACTGGTAAGAGGGTGGACTGCTATGACAGGCCAGAGCTTTCACTGGGCAGTTATGAGTTCCTTGCGACTGTTGACTACTGTAAGGTAAGATCTGGGATTGAAAGTGTAATTTTTCTCCAGGACTTTTTTTTGGTTTGCTTGTGTGTTTGCACGTGTGTTTTAATTACCTTGCAAAATCTAAATTATAGAGTCTGCAGCGGGCTGTTTATCTTGTATGTATCACCATTTTCTAATTAATCTTAATAGGGTGGTTTAATAATGAACAAAGCATTAAACTAAAGCAGAATTTGTAAACTGCTGTCTTATGAGTCTCACCAAAACCTGTCTAGATTTACATATGATTAAATCTTGATGGGAACTGGGTGGGTATGGTATTACTGGGATCGGATCTTTAAAAAAATCAAGACTATTGTTTAGGTGTTGGGCCAAATTATTTGACAGTAGATAAACAAACCCCCCACGGCACTGGCTGACATTTGCAGATACCATAATATTTCCAGTGACATTTGAGGTGTTGGAATTAATTTTTAATTACTTTGTACTTTCAATTAATTATCCTTAAGGCAGTGGTTTTTACAAACAGTGGAAATGTGTATTATGAGTCTTGTGAGCTGCACATTCATGGTAAAAATCAATTATTTAACAAGATCAGTAACATTAGAAACATACTGGGTTTATTTAAGTTTTTAACAGTTGTTTTTGGTAAATTTTAAATATATTACATCTTTTACTTCCTTTGGGTGGATCTTGTTGATAAAGTGGGAGGTTCTGTTTTCATAATCTTGGGATGGCTGTAGAGAAAAGGTGTGTTCTAGATTTATAACACAAGAAAAAATGAGAGTATTATTGCAGAAAATACAAATGAAGCATAATAATCATCATCATCAGAAGGTAAAATTGTAACTGAAAATAAAATTTGATCAATTTCCCGGCTCTAGTTTTCTTGGATCAGGGATTCCAGATGTGACACCAGTGCCATGATTGGTTATGCTAAGGATGAGGAAATGCAAATTGGAAAGAGTTCAAAAAGAGACTATAAAACCATACAAAATATATATGTTGCTTGCAGGATTTTTAAAAAATTTTTTATTTAATGTTGGTACTGAATCTGGGAGCACATCCAACTGAGCAAAAAATGTTCCTGAGCTTGCTTGTGTGACTATTTGTGACTTTACTTGAGCATTTTCTTGTCTATTTACAGAATAACAAGCTCCCTCAACCTCCATCCTTCATCTTCCTTATCGATGTGTCCTACAACGCTGTGAAGAGTGGTATGGTCAGCATCGTCTGTCAGGAACTCAAGACCCTGCTAGACTACCTGCCCAGGTACTCAAGCACACAGCTGAATGAAGGCAAAGATGGAATAGTCAAGGAAGATGCTTGCATACTTCTAGCTTTTCTCACAGAATGTGGTGTTGACCTTTTCTCCTCTGTCTCTTCATTCAGGGAGAATCCAGAGATGGACTCTGTGGTGCGGGTGGGTTTCGTCACTTACAACAAAGTTTTGCACTTCTACAACGTCAAGTCAAGCTTGGCCCAGCCCCAGATGATGGTGGTGTCAGACGTGTCAGACATGTTTGTACCCCTGCTTGACGGGTTCCTGGTTAACGTGAATGAAAGCCGACAAGTTATCGACAGGTGGGCAGACACGAACTAGACATCGACACACAGACAAATGCATCAATGGACAGATGGTCAGACACATAGATCTGGGTTAATTACATGCTGCTTGTTTTTCAGTTTGCTGGACCAGATCCCAGAGATGTTTGCAGACACCAGGGAGACAGAGACAGTGTTTGGACCCGTCATCCAGGCGGGACTGGAGGCACTTAAGGTAACCACGTGGGGGGTTTTTTTGTGTGTGTGTTCAGTTCTGGAAATCTTTGAGACTTCCTGAAGATGAATATACAAGTTCACTTTCAAACTTTTAAAACCTTTAAAATGTTTTCTCTGACTTAGTACTTGGCACAGAAAAGGGCTTGTTATATTTACTGTTGTAAATAAGCTTAATAACCTTTTATCTACTTGATTAGTTTGCTTACACTGCCAAACATCAACGTAAAACCAAAAAGATAGGCAATTCTGAAACTAAAAGGTTTAACTTTTAATGACATAAAATCAAAATGGATCTTAAAAGGGGGCCTTCTGTGCTCATTTCCAGCTTTTTTTCTTGGACTCTTCTAGAGTAGCTTTGCATGATTCGCAGTTCAAAAAAATCCTTATTTATCTTATACTGGACCTTTTGCTTAGCCCCTTTGTTTATCCACTGTTTGAAACCATCGGTGTTAGCTCCTCTCCCTTGAAGCCAACTTTTCCCAATAGATGCTTCTTGCACAGAAAAGGTTTGAAAAGCAGGTGGGTGGGACTGTTGCGGTCCCATCCAGAGCTGTTTATCTGAGTCTAAGCCTGATGTTACTGTGTCATTTTTTTCAGGCTGCTGACTGTGCTGGGAAGCTGTTTGTGTTTCATACTTCTCTGCCCATCGCTGAGGCCCCTGGAAAACTAAAAAACAGAGAAGACAAGAAGCTGATTGGAACAGACAAAGAGAAGGTAAGCATGAGGCATGACTTTGTATTCTAGCAGCTCAGCTTATTGTGTTATTCCACACTCATTTCTCCTTCTTCTCATGTCGTCTACAGTCGCTGTTTCAGTCTCAAGTGGGTTTCTACAACTCTCTGGCTAAGGAGTGTGTGGCACAGGGCTGTTGTGTGGATCTTTTCCTCTTCCCCAACCAGTATGTGGATGTTGCCACGTTAGGTGTGGTTCCTGTCTCCACTGGAGGTTCAGTCTACAAATACACCTACTTCCAGGTCAGCAAAAGTCACTCTCCTCCTCCTTCAGTCTCATTCAAAATCTGCACCAGGTTTATATTTTGACTACATGCTCAAGGAGAATTTCCAGTGTTCTGCATCCAGCTGCTTTGATGAAAACATTTTAACTCACTACCAGCTGGATCACTTAACTGTGTGTAATGCATGGTGTGTTTCCTTTATCCCAGGCTCAGTCAGATCAGGAGCGATTCCTAAACGACCTCAGACGAGATGTTCAGAAACCAGTAGGGTTTGATGCTGTTATGAGGGTGCGAACCAGCACAGGTGGGACTTCAGCATTTGAAAACAAACCAAAAAACTTAGATACACAGCATGTAACAAATGACTTCATGAGTCCTCATTTCCCTCCCCTCAGGTATCCGAGCGACAGACTTCTTCGGCTCCTTTTACATGAGTAACACCACAGATGTGGAGCTGGCAGGTCTCGACTGTGACAAGGCCATCACTGTTGAGTTCAAACACGATGACAAGCTGAGCGAGGAGACGGGGGCGCTCATGCAGGTGTGCATGCTTGTAACAAAATCCTCGAAGGAGATTGTAAACAAACAGGCTTTTCAAAGGTTTAAAGTTCTTAAGAATACCAATAACAAAAATGTAGGAAAGCTTGTTTTCATGTCTGTGACACAATCTGGCATCACACTGAGTTTATATGAGACTGATACAGTGTTCTCTAAAAATATTTTATTATATAAAGGAGCAATATAGTCGGCTCCCTCTCCTGTGAGTCTCCCATCCTATCGATGAACTCCAGGACCGCTGTCTTGGAGTGCAGCTGGAATCTGTAGTGTTTGTGCTGTTCTGCAGCCTCAGTGAGGTCTTGTGGGTCCATCACCTGCTACAAATGGTACAGGTTAACGTGGCCCTCAAGCTCAAAGTGTATCTGCAGAGTAGAACAAGGACTGCCGACACTATCATGCAGACCTGCCCAGCAGGTCAGCCAGTAGTGAAAACTTGAGATGGGAAAGACTGAGGCTACCTGGTTAGCAGTGAGTTAACTTTCAAATAGCAAGAGGCTTATGGAATGAAAAAAACAAAACAAAATAAAACCTTTGCTTTGGACAGATTAAAAAAAAAAAAATTATATATATACAAGAATCTGCCGAATACAGGGAGGGCTGCCCAAGTAATGTTTGTGTGGGAAGTTAGCAGGATGTGGAGAACTGGTTGTGGTAAGGTTTGAGTGTTTTTAAGAAGAGACACAACTTAAGTTACACAGCTCTGCTGAAGTATAAACCGTTTCTTAAATCTCTGTTCATTATAAGAAAAACCTGTTTTCCCACAGTGTGCCGTGCTGTACACCAGCTGCAGCGGCCAGAGGCGTCTCCGCATCCACAACATGGCTGTGAACTGCTGCTCTCAGCTGGCTGACCTCTACCGCAACTGTGAGACGGACACAATCATCAACTACTTCTCCAAATATGGTGAGTTTCTGAGTGACGCACGCGGCAGAGTAACTTCTTCATTGTCATTCAGTGCTGAGGCGTGTTTTGTAACTGAGAACTGGAGAAGTGTGAACTATATAAATGCATTCACTCTGCATTGTACTCTAACAAGGTGTGAGTGAAGAATTTAATGAGTAACAATTTCTAAAAATAGTAACAGTCCTCAGCTGCTCCTGTGGAGCTGCAAATTGCTTCACAGTAGTAAGCTGTAGCTCTTCTTGGAAGCTTGTCAACGTATGTGTAACTTTCTAAGTTGTCAGGTATTTGACAGAAAGTGGTTGCAGTTGATTTACATTTTGGACATCAGGGTAATGCACCATATTTTATTAAATCACTCACAAATTATCCTGTTACTTTTGGTTCCTGGTGATTGAATAATTCCTTATAGCAGCTGATATATGTACGTGTGTGTTTTTGGTGTCTTCCAGCTTTCCGTGGTGTTCTGAACAACCCCACTAAGGCAGTGAGAGAAACTCTCGTCAACCAGTGTGCTCAGATTCTGGCATGCTACAGGAAGAACTGTGCAAGTCCCTCATCTGCTGGTCAGGTACTAAAAGCCTCAGCATGTATACTTCAAGGAGATCAACTTTCACATCCACAAAGGTCACATTAGTTCACATAGAGCAACAAAAGTATGTTCATTAGTAGGCTTTGAAACTGCACTACGCTCAAACAAAACACTAGATGATGATACTAGTTATTGCTTTTATTCCACTTTTTTCTGAATAGAGGTTTAAGTGCAGCTTCCCATTTTGATCACCTGCTCTTTAACTTTACGTTGCATTGATCCAAATGTTGTAAAATATCTCACACCTGAAGGGAATCACCGCTTGTAAGAGTAAAAATAATAGTCTCCCCCAATATGTGAACAACAAATGACTGTAAAAAGCAAGTTAAAGTTCAGGAAATAAGTAGTGTTTAAATAATTAAACCAGTCAAAAATAACTTCACTCTTTTGTACATTTCTATCCTCCTTAACACACCTTCCAAACTGAAGAATCTAAATGTGTTTCATATCAGACGATAAACTGATTCAAGCATATTTACTCATCATTAGATGTTTGGATTAATGACAGCACTTTTTTTTTCTCCCCCAGTTGATTCTCCCAGAGTGCATGAAGCTGCTCCCAGTTTATCTGAACTGTGTGCTGAAGAGTGATGTGCTGTTACCGGGAGCTGACGTCTCGCTGGACGACCGAGCGTACCTGAGGCAGCTGATCGGCTGCATGGACGTCGCAGAGACTCACGTCTTCTTCTACCCCCGCCTCCTGCCACTGGTGAGACCACAAACACAAGCCCACAAAGGTTTACTGTCGTCACTTTGTCCGCACGGTGCTTTGGCCACAAAAGTATAATAAAACTGGGGGTAACACTAGAATCAGCTCGTGCTCAGCTAATATATAAGACCAATATCCACCCTGAGCACTGTGTCATGGCACTCTTGAAATAACACCACTGGTGTAAAAATGTGAATGTGCAATAATTAAAAGGCTCAAAATGATTTGCAAGGAATATGAAATGTTTGCTGCTCACTTACTCAGTGTAACAGCCTCTTTTATCAAGCCAGATGAAAACATATCAACACAGTGATCCTCTCAAAGAAAACAAAACCAAGATGCTTTGTTGTGGTTTTGACAGCTACGTCTTTGATATTAGTTTAAACATTAGAAGAATTCTAGTGAGGTCTCAAAGTCTGCGGCAGACTGACTAAAGACGGTATGAGTAAAGGATTCGAGTCACCAGAAGAAACCGATTCTGTGACAGTGTGACCACTCGGGTGGCTGCGGCTTAGCAGGTATAGTGTTGAAATGCACATTGAAGTGTCCTTGGCAAGATACTGAATGGGAGTGTGTGTGTGTGTGTGTGACAGGTTAAAAAGCGCTAAAAGTACATAGAAAAAAGCCAAGTATGCATGCATGAGTGAATGAGTGAATGTGGCTTGTAGTGTAGAAGTGCTTTGTTTGCTCGGAAAGAGTAGAAAAGTGCTATATAAATATAACTGTGTCATATGTCACAGTCCAAATGGCTTTATAGCATATTGATGCCATAAGATAAAACATGCACGGTTTGCACTGTCTAGTGTTGAGACTGCTTAAAAGAGACCATTGAAGGCTCAGAGTCAGCAGCTAAATATGTAAAGATTTTACAAATCAAAAAGTTTTCTGCTTTTGATTTTATATTTTTAAGAATTGCAAAGGTGTAGGGTTATCTACTGTGTATATAAATCTACTGGAATAGAGAAACATTTCTCTTTTAGAGAGGGCAAAGTTGGTTTGAACTAAATGTGCCATTTGATCTGCAGGCTAAAACGCCAGCAAACAGTATTCATCTAATTTTGTTATTTCTCCTTCAACTTTCCAGATGAAGTTGGAAAGCGGGTCGTTGCCAGTGGCAGTGAGGGACTCAGAGGAGAGGTTGTCGAAAGGCGGAGTTTACCTGCTGGAGACGGGGCTCCACCTCTTCCTGTGGGTGGGAGCCAGCGTTCAGCAGGAGCTGCTGCTTAACGTCTTCGGCACGCCAAGCTTCAGCCAGATCGACTCGAGCATGGTGAGAGGACACAGATGTGCTTCCATGTTATGTTTGCAGATTTTAACTGATTGACGCTTTTTATTGTTGTAGTTTTGCTACATTTTGTTGAACAAATAACAACTTAAGCAAGTTGCAATGAAAACGTTTATCATGAAGGTTTTATGTGAATTTAACAGTAGAACATATTACATTGAGGTAATCATAGCATTTTATTGTTTTATAAAAGTAATACTACAGTGATACTACCTGTATTGGAAGTAGTTACCGGAGTTTAGTATTCTTTCAAAATGTTGCTGCTCTGTGTTTCAGACAAGTCTGCCTGTTCTGGACAACCCCATCTCTCAGAGACTCAGAGAGATCATCAACTCCTTCAGAGCACAGCGACCACGATACATGAAGGCAAGCGTGCTCTTATTCTTTTTACCCCTATGATGTCTTTAAAAGGGACCCATTGTGCTTATTTTGAAATAGATATTTTTCATTTTAGGACTCTGCTAGTGTCGTTTTGTATGACTCTCACTTTAAACAAATCCATACTCATTTTTTGCTGGGCCTCGGTGTCCAGCCCAATCAATTTATCGGCGGGCCTATATTATTGGCCATAAATGAAGCCAATAAATGAACATTTAAAAAGTAGAGATGGGAAAAACACCCTTGTACCTGTTATGAGTGATGACATTGCATAGTTTGTCCACCAGAGGGCAGTCTGCAACTTCCTTGTTGGCAACAAGTGTTAGGAACACCACAAATACAACAAATAGCTGATGCTCCAATATAGCAGAACATCGGATTTTTAAATGACCAAATAAAAAATTTGTCTTAAAAATCCTGTATCGGTCAGGCTCTACCGTGGTGCAGCCCTTCAGTTCATCCTGTCTGAAACAAGCTGTTTTAACTCTTCTCCCTTTGAGTCAGTTTTCCTCTGATTGGTCTCCTCTCGCAAACAGAAGGTTTGAATAGTAGCTGGGTGGAGCTTCTGTGCTCACTGCCAGAGCTGAGGTGACCATATTAGGAATATCCCACCTCTATGGCATCACAAAGATCCAAGAATAGAAGAAAATTAAAGCAGTCTGACCTTTTGGTTCAGAGGGATTATTTGAAACTTTAACCGTGTTTAATATGTAATTTGTAACAGCATATATATGACAGAAAATAAGAAAAAGCAAAATAGATGCACTTCAAACAATTTGTATCCCACTTATGTCTGGGGATACCTTCATGGTAAAAAGAAATTACACCCTCTTTCAATTCTAAAGTTTTACAGATCATGAGTGCAGGTACTCTTACATTTACCAATAACTGGTACCTCTTGTCTTTTTTCTTTTTTCTTTTTTTTTTTACAAATTCCTTTTTGCCTTTAAATAAAAACTCATCAAACTTGTAGATGAATTTCTCTCAATGTAAAGCAGACAAACAATAAGCTGGTCTAAATAAATTTCCTAAACCTTTCAGAAACAGAAGATATAGATCTAGTGTTTGATGCCTACTTTAATCTTAGAATTAATCTGCAGCTATTTTGGTAATTCATGAAACATTTAGGTCAGTAATAGAACAAAAAGGGTCAAACTTAATCTGGTTTAAGCTTCATAAATGTAGGATTTAGGAGGTTTGGCACTTTGGGAAATTGTGATGGGTGTTTTGTTTTTTTTTTTGTTTGTTTTTTTTTTACTGTGTTCATACGTTACCAATTATCACTTTTTCAGGGTGGAAATAATCATGTTGCCTCTCTGATACTCGGTTGTATGGACACATTTTGTATCGAGCCCCCCCCCCCTTTCTCACACTCCTCCCTCCTCTTATTTTGCAGCTGATGGTGGTGAAGCAGGAAGACCGATCCGAGCTGATATTCAAACACTTCTTGGTCGAGGACAAGACCGCCAGCGGGGGAGCTTCATACGTAGACTTCCTGTGTCACATGCACAAGGAGATCCGCCAGCTCCTCAGTTAGACCCCCCCCTTCCCCAAATTCCCACCTTCAGCTGTATGAGCGCCCCCACACAGATCCACCCCAGTCACCTTTCACCTTTCCATGTGAAAGAAAGCGCTTTATCTTTTTTTTTAACCTAATAAACTAAAGCTCTCCTTGCTGTCTGTCAGCTGAGCACCAGAGACCAGCTGGTAGATCACACCTGTGTGTGTGTGACAGTGCGAGTGTGTGTGTGTGAGAGAGAGAGAGAGGATATGATGTTAATAAAGCTTTACTCTGCCTCAAATCTGCTGCTCCAAAGCGGCAGAAGCGAAATAACTTACGAGGGAGGGTAATGTACATACACAAATGAACAATTACGTATGCAACAGACTGACGGAGGAGGCTGATGTTGACTGTAGTCGGTGTAATGTCTGTATTACTGGCACTGAAAGGCTGTTTTGGGTGCATAAATGACACTTGGATAGCAAACACTTTTTATATGATTAAATCCCATTACAGTGAAGGACATATGGAATTGAATAAATGCTGTTCTTTCTGTCTGTTATCCACTTTAATCATGGCCTTAGTACCCCCCCTCCCCCTGCTGCTCCAATCATCCATAATGTGTGTGTGTGTGCGTGTTTGTTTCCAGATGTGAGAGGATTAGTGACCCATTGCCCAGTTTTTTTTATCTCCTGCTGTGTCTCCAGGTGCAAGCATCTGACTTTAAGCCCAAGATTAGCAACTCAAACTGGATGGGTTGGGTTCTTACCAACAGAAAGCTCTGGAAATCAAGTAAACTGAAAATAAAGGTGCATATAATTTAGTAAGTCGTTACAGTAAATGGTATAATTCAGATTTGTTTAAATCGGCTTCAGTTGAGTTTCTTTCATTAGGGCGAGCGTCTGCTTCCGATGAGACAGACGTCCATTTCAGATGACTGTCATGAGAGGAAGCTCTCATTATTTCCAAGTCTATGCAGCACTGAGAAATGCCAGAGACAAAATAAACTGTTGAGGAAATGAATGAGGCATGTGAACTTTTCATTTAAGCATCGCAGCGATGGAAACCTGCTCCTGATTAGTTTATGTGGATGACCGTTGATGGCGTGTAGTGCTGCAGACTTTATATTAATCAAAAGTGTTGATGTCCAGAGTTGTATAAAAGCAGGCAGAAATGAGCACAGAGTGACAGCAGCTGTGTGAACATCAGTTAATGTTTGGAAAAATTTTGGGTTGTCTCCGCACTGAGAAGTTGACAAGCTGTTCAGTGTGTAAATAAAATATATAATCTGTACAGAATTAATAGAAAATTAGGATTTTAAAGGCCTGCCTGAACGGCTGTGGTTTGTTGATGGTTGGTTTGTGTCACAAATAGCCTAAATATAAAATCATGGCTTTTACCGAAGAGAGGAAGACGTGCTTTTTTTCTTTTTCTTTTTTTTTTTTTGATATGTCTGCATGAGTGTGAGGTGTGTGATTGTGTGAATGTGGGGTCGGTCCTGGTGAATTTCTCATGGGGAACAGAGGGATCAGCCAACACACACACACACCACCCTATGAGATTAAATTCAGTCTTCATTTATCACTTTCTGTTCCTTTTATAATGACGTGACTTTGTGTTCTGTGTGTGTGTGCAGCCCTCTGTTCCGTCTTTATGTTCATTGACTTCGATTGACCCGCCATCTTGACTGTAATCTTAATTTCTGTTCCTTTTTTTTTTTCTTTCTTTTTTTTTCATTGCCTCTTGGGACTGCTAATAAAATGATTGTTAAAAACTGCACATTGTGCTTCTTCCATTCTTGTGTCACCACTGAAGAAATTATTTACTGCACTACCATACTTCCTATGAAAACATCTAACCCTATGAAAAGATTGATTTTTAGTGATGTCTATTTTTTTTACCTGGGTAATGATATCTGACCCAGTGCTTATCATGTTCCCAGTTTTTTTTAAAGACAAGTGATTTAGTCTTTGGCCACTCTTCTTTACAGCGTTGCTTCAGTTCATTGAGTTTTCATTCATGCACAGCTCTCTTAAGGTCCCGCCACACCGTTTCAATCAGGTTGAGGTCTGGACTTTGGGCCATTTCAACACCTTGATTCTTTTTTTTCTTTTTCAGACATTCTGTTGTAGGTTTGCTGCTGTGCTTGGTATCATTGATCTGTTGCATGACCCAAACCATCACCCCTCCACCACCATGGGACAGTTGGTATGAGGTGTTTGTGCTGATATGCTGTGTTTGGTTTTTGCCAAACATGGCGCTGTGCGTTATGGTCAAACATCTCCGCTTTGGTCTCCTCTGTCCAAAGGACATTGTTCCAGAAGTCTTGTGGTTTGTTCAGATGTGATTTTGCAAACCTAAGCTGTGCTGCCATGTTCTTTTTAGAGAGAAGAGGCTTTCTTCTGGCAACCCTTCCAAACGAGCCATACTTGTCAGTATTTTTCTAATTGTCATGAATTTTAACATTTAACATGCTGAGGCCTGTAGAGTCTGAGATGTAGCTCTTCGGTTTTTTTTTTTGCAGTTGCTCTGGGCATTGCTCGGTCTGACCTTAGGTTGAATTTGCTGGGTGTCCACTCCTGGGAAAATTGGCATTGTGTTAACACACACATCAATGCTCCAGAGCACCAAACTGCTAAAACTTCTGCTTTTACAGAGGTGGTCACACTTGCTGATGAACAGTTAATCAAGTGCATTTGATTAGCAGCACCTGGCTGCTACTTAGCCTCTGAAATCCTATGGAAGCAGTAAGGGTGTTCTTAGTTTTGTGAGTCATGAGTCACAGGACTGCAAAGAGTCCTGTGATTCATGACTCTAGCAACTGGATCTAAAGAAATGAAGCCAGTAAAAAAAAAAGTCTTAAACCTGCATTCTTTTTAATGGCCAGCAGGGGGTGAGTCCTCTGCTCCTACTTTTGGCTTTATTTATTAGTGCGTTCCAAGTTAAGTCGGAATTTCCGAGTTCTCAGTCGGAATTTTCAACTGGAACGCCCCCTCAACTCGGATTTCCTACTCCAACTCAAAAAGTCGGAGCAGCCCCACCAACCCAGAGTTAACAATCCAAGATGGCGGCAGTGAACGTGAACAGTGCCAAAACTGTAAAACTTTTAATCTGTACTGCCAACATTGTGTATTTATGACTTGTTAAATAAGCCACACGCAGAGCACTGACCAGCCTCTATCCATGAACATGCTGCAGCTGTGTTTTTAAGCGCAAAAAAACAAGCATTGCACTGTATTGCTAGTGATGCATGAATGGCTCCGTCTTGCTAACAAGCAAAACAAATCCTGTTTTTCCTCGCTTTTCTGACTTCACTACTAGAACGCACTCAACATCCGACATCCGAGTTCCGAGGTAACTGGAACGCAGCATGTGTCTCTACTCCCTCGCCTTCATTTTTTTGGGTTTATGCCCTGACTTATAATGCTGCTGCTTACGGTCCATTAGTGACGTGCCATATAACAGATTTCATGCTGTACCTATAGCTATCACCTGTAATAATTGCTTTCCTTTTGGTTGTACGCATTCACACGTTTGTGAATTTGTTATATTTTGACATCATTAAGTTGTGCATTTAATATGGATAGTGGAGGAGAAATGAATGATGAGTTAAATGCCCTATATTATGCATTCTTACATAATAGTTTGAGACAGTTTCCCAACGTGAGCTGTGCAGCTTAAATATTATTCACATGTGGCAGCTGGCCAAGGCTTTATTTCCAGTCTGTGTGATTAGACTTTTTAGGAACAAATATTGCCAGCTAGACACTCACAATAGGTGGACTGTACTGAAATGATTAAATACGGGATGAGAAGGGACACACGGCTTCTTTGATAAAGCTTCTGGTGGAGTGTCGAGGCAGAAATAGCTGGGTTTATTCTGAGTGATGCTGGGGAGGGGTGAGGAAGTAGGTTGCCTTATATTTAGCCCAGTGATTTGCATGCGGCTCCAAGCCACTCTTGTTGATAGCAACCTGCCAAATATTCTTTGGCACTTTCAGAGGCCCTCAAAACAAACGGCTGAATGGTCCGAGGACAACCAGGACAGGGGGGCTGGGGCTGAGTAAAAGGGCAAGCTATGCTTCCAGTGGGAATGTGACGGATAGTTGTACAAAACAGATTTTTGTGGCAGCAATAAAGTTTTAATATTGTTCAAGAAACTGTTCAAAACCGCTGCGTATAAATTCTTTGCAAGCCTATGTAGGCAAACTATCATGTTTACATTTGCTTATTGGCGCTTATCAACTTGTCAGGGGAGTTTTCTTCTTAACTTAAGAGTTTTTGGTTTTTGAAAACAGGACCAAGACTTTCTGCAAAAAAAAAATATGTGTGCATCAAAGTGGAGGGTGCACAAGAGCTAAAGTGGAAGAACTATTGAAGCATTAAGAAATAAATGTAACCATAAAACAATGGGAGAGGCAAAATGCTGCCTAGAAGCACTGAGTGATGTTTGTCCAGAGCTCTTTTGTTGCCTGCAGCGCTTCATTCATAGGACCATTGAGTGGAGCTACTCAAGCATGCAGAACAGTATTGAGCTGTCGTCAGTTTTCTAGACCAATTACTGTAATTATAATGCTTGAGCAGTAACTAATGAGCAGAAAATCGGGCTTCTTTGATGTGTCATTTTTGAAGTTTGAGCCCTCACAATAGTTCAGCTCAGACTGACATGTGGCATTGACATTTTTACCTCACGTGTTCCACCTGAAGCACTTAAATGTTGTGATAAAGGTTATAAATTAACAAGTAAGCTTAAGTCACAAGGAAGTCTCTCAAATGGTTAACTTATGGCACAGAACTATTTATCGATCTTTATTAAACTCTTACCGATGTTCTGAAAGCTCATTGGAGTTGACCCAGTTCTGTCTTTTTGTCCATTTTAAAGTCTACAGTCTTGTGTTTTTGTGCTAGCTTTTTAAAACAGCTATTTGGGATTTATTTCCTGCATTGAGCATTGAGCATTCTATCAAGTATATCTACCTATTAAATACTTCATTTTATAATAACGTATTGCATTGAACTGACTTACATTCTGCTTGTTATTGTTTTAGACCGTTTTTTTTTTTTGTTGTTGTTTTTGTTTTTTTTGGAAGTATGAAGTGGTTAGCTTGGTGCTCAGGAACTTGAAGCATGAGATTTCATTCCAAACTTAAACCATGTCTATCCAGTTTTTGCAAATTCTTTTGCTTGTGTCTGAGTCATGCTGAAAGTCCCAACACCCACTTCCGGTATGTCTCCATAATAGGAAAGTTAAGAAGAGTTAATTTCACTTTTGTGTTATAGCTCACATCATAAATGCATTTTATACAAGATTAGAGTACACAGTGCCTCGTGTTTTGTGAGGTCAGTTTGTTTGGCTGTACAGTTGTGTCATATGTGCAGAAACCAGTTGTACAGATGTTAATAGAAATGCACCTGGAAAATGTTTAAGCAGTTGCCTAGTCCCAGCTCAAAGTGCACTTGCTTATCCCTTGAATCTCACCTGATAACACTGTCTGCAGGTTAACTATAGTGTGTAAAAGCAGTCACCTGTGAAGGTTTCTATGTCTGGCCCAACCCTGGAAACTGGTGGTTGTGTGTTATTATATGCCCTGCCCTATTGTCACCATAGAGCTGAGCAGGACTGTACCAAGTTACTTTCACTTCAGGGGGTTTTCATTGGCGATTGAGCATTCTTTGGACTTACGTTGTTCATGTGAGAAGCAGGTTTGTCTGTTGTTTCTAATTTACTTATGTAGGTGCCAGTCTGAACCACTGCCATCACACATAAGGAAACCACTTGATGGGTAGAACTGATGAAAATTACAGGGATAAATATTACAGATTTTAAATGCCCTCATCTGTTGGATTAAATCTACTTTAACCTAGTTTTTTAACCCTAAAAGCAGATGATTGACCGCTGAGTGAGTGTGCCAGTCTACCCCATGTTTGTGGTAGACAAGGCCATTCACTGACTGGTCACAGAGAAAAAGGGGGAGGAGTTAGGTTGTCTCACTGAGCTGCCACAATGATAAATGACACACACACACACTTAGAAATTCAGTCAGCTGATATTCCTAGGAGCTACACACACAGACTTCACCAGTCATGTACTATGGAGTGTATAGAGAGTTATATACTTTTAGATAGAAACTCACAGTCACTTGCCTTTGAACAAACACAGTATTGGATGCATACTTTCACACACACAGAGACTAGGAGACTGAGTCATAGATTAAAACACACACACACACACACACACAGGTAGGAACCATGGTGTTGTACCTGTTTAGCTGAAGCATCGGAGTGGAGGATGGCACTCTTTGTGTCTGGCAATAAGGACACTCTGGAATTGTCGAACCAGCCGGATGAGGATAAGGAATATGTTTGTTTGCCAAAACATGACAGCACGGAGCAGGAAGAAGAAGAAAAGGAGGAGGAGGAATATGCCTGTTTTCCTAGTCATGAAAGGTCCAAACAGGAGGCCGAGGATAATGAAATGGATGAAGAGCAACAAGTTCTGTGTGAAGGTAGCTGCGGTAATCTCTTCTTGGATGCTGTTGAGATGTGCACTGTTAGACTAAATTTCATGTTCAAAAGTGAAGTTTCTGGATGTGATTCGTGTCTCATATTGTGAGGTCCTTATCATTCAGAGTGCAATAACATGGCTGTTAATATGATAGAAATCAAAAGTAAATGAAACTTATGGAAGCCGTTTAACCTTTCTGAAGGAGATTATATCTCCTGTGGGCTGTGGCTTCATCCAGCAAGTGCAGTCCCTGATGTTGGTTATTTGGTTTGTGTATTTGGTTTCAACACAGCATGGCTGTGCTGACATGTTCAAATGTGGGCTTGGCTTTTTATCTCAGCTGTGACTTTTGTGCATGATATGAAGCATTGGCAAACTACAGTTTTAACTGTTGTAAAACGCACCAACATTCTCCCTAGACATTAGATGTGCTTACTCTGTGTTTAGTCCTTTTAGGGTTTGTTTCAGGGATAGTTAAAAAAGAGAGATGAGGGAGAAGGACATGTATCATGAGAGATGTACACATACACTGTGATGGTAATGTGTTAAGCAAGGAAAAAGGTCTTCTGAAGTTTTTTTGTAAACAGAATTTCCAGCAGCTGAGGAAATCTGTCTAAAAGCAACCATGATCGGTCTCTTTGCATTGATGTTCAATAATGTATGAAGTATTTGGGCCAGTGCATCAGAGTCAGCTGCTGTTGCACAGTGGCTGTTAACATGGATGTAATCCCAGCTCCAGTAAAGACAGAAAGGGTTCCTTTCTGTGCGCTGCCTTTGTGTTTGTGTTTTCCTTGAACCTGTGTGTTGCCTAGTAGCAGTTAAGAATATTGGGATGTCTGTAACTCCAGACTTCGAGCTCAATCAGCCCCCCTGTTGCAACACACACAAACAGACAGCCACGAGGGTCTGCTCATAGTTTCATGTGGAGGTTTAATTGCTTTATCACTCTAAACCCAGAGTCGCCAAACCAGAAATCTGTTTTGAGGTGATTATCTTTAGTTCTACTTGTCTCCAAGGGTGGAACCCACATAGTTTGTACTGATAGGTGCTGCTGAATAGGACCAAATGCCTGATGTTTCCTTCCTTTGTCATTGTCTTGGAGCAAAACAAATACAGGGAGAGTGTGTGTGTCTGTCTTAAGTTACCTGCTCTTTGGATAAAATATGAAGATCACCTTCCAGAATTAGGTTACACCTCCTTTTGAACATTATCTAGGTTAGAGTCACCTTTTCTAACCGGTTGTTCCCCTTCGTCTTTAATGCCCGTTTCTAACCAAAGTGGATTAATAAAGTCAATCAGAAAGAGTATGATTCGTTCCCGCAGTCGTTTCAGCTTTTGTTAGTCAAACCATCCTCACTTCTTTCAGCTTCGCCGTTTGACCTGGGTGGAGTGTTACCATGGAACTAAATCAGCATGAAAATGACCCATGGTGGGTAAACAGGCTGCACTCTGTCACTGTCAGGAGCAGAGTCCCATAATAGGCCAGATATCAAATAAATAAAGGTGTTGGGGATGTTTTGTGTGTGTGTCTTTGTGTGCATGCACGTACACAGGTTTCCTCATACCAGTCTGTTCCAGTAACAGTCTGTGGTTTAACAACTCGCACATAAGAAAATGTTGTGTGTGGATGTGTCTCTTTACTGTGTGTCTGTATGATGCTTGTGTCTGACAGATATTTACTGAAATCTTAATGTTTAAAGTGGAAAGTATCCCTTTGCCTTATACAAGCAAACTCTTTGAACTGGGACTGTTTATCTAATTTCTTTTTAGCTTTACTAGGAATGTAGCTTCATTGTTGGTAGGTCAGTCCACCACTGTGGTCCTTCCGTCCTTCCTTCCGAATTATCCAAATTCGGTTTGTGGTGGCAGCTGGCTAAGCGGGGTATTCCAGACATCCTTCTCCCCACACTTTCCAGTTCCTCCTGGGGGATCCTTAGGCGTTCGCAGGCCAGATGAGATGCATAATCTCTCCAGCGGGTTCTGGATCTACTCTGGGGTCTCCTCCCAGTTGAGCGTGCCCGGAAAAAACTGCAAAGGGAGGCGCCCAGGGGGCATCCTAACCCGATACCCAAACCACCTCAACTGGCTCAGAAAGGAGTCCAGTCCATGACTGGTGCAGGCTAAAATACCTCAACAACTATTTGTTGTATTGCGCTGAAATGTGGTCCAAGCATTCACGGTCCTCAGAGAATGACACCTCCTGACTTTGGAGATCTCTTGAATTTTGAATGCATAGGGCTGAAATGTGATGTCTCAAGTGAAATGTTTCAACTATCTGTCGGATTTCCATTCAGTTTTCCACATACATCCAAGTTCCCTGGCATGAGTTTTAATGGCATTGTTATTGCAGACTTTTTCTCTAGAACCCTCATCAGGACAAAACTTTGGTTTCAGTTCTTGGGTTTCAGTGAACAAGGTTGCAAAACTTGTAGTGCTACTTGGCAAATGTGAGTTTGGTAATGGGTCAAACTCAGATTGCAAGGATTATACTTGCCAAACTTCAGCATCCTAGCATTATCACTGTAAAAATCACATAAAAGCACAGAAAAAAGAGAAATGGTTTAAAAAAAACACACACACACAAAAAAATAATATGCAGGGTTTAGGTGAAGAACTAATTTGGGATCACCTTTGAAACTTTAAGCTAAAACAGTTAACAAGCCGAGGTGCCCTTATTTAATCAAATAAAATGCCTTTTTAATGCTTCTCAGTGTTATGCATGCTCATTCAGCCTTCCTGGCTCTACACAATGCTTGATGCAGACTACAGCTTACTTAATAATAACTAACCTGTAGAAAGCATCAAGCGTTGTGCCTGTTTACACAGTCTGCAGCATACAAGGACATGAAAATATGTTGTTTGTATTGGCCAGCTCTCTTTTGCATTCTGTCAGGCCTTCACATTATTCAGTATGTTAATCAAATACTTTTTTTTTATATACGTGAAGTAAACTATTGAGACTGAAATAATTAAACTGTTCTGTTCTGTAGTGGCATCTGTCATATTACACAGTGTGAGATCACACTCTCTCTTTCCAGCGGGGAAGTGGGAAAAGTGAATCATGACCACTGCATGAAAAACTGGATGTTCAGCTGTGTGAACACCTGCAAACCTCACTGCTTGTTGAAATAAACTGTACTTTTTTACATTATTTTTTAAATAACATTTTTGATTATTGCTAGTGACAAATGAGGTAATTCATCTTAGTAGACTTACTTACATATTGCATATCTATTAAAGTTACAGTTTATGAGGTTATAACTAAAGTAACCCTGATCTATTATGCAAGAGATGATCTTAATAAGCTTGGTGGCCCCATACTATCATGATTTGCATTTGTATACCTCACATTTACATTTTAAAGCCTCCCCTAGGCCTGGGGGGCAGTGGTGAACTGCCAGGCCTCCTAGGCTTTGAAAAATTCCCTGAAACTCAGCTTCTACTTCAATGCACGATTGTTCCTGTAAGTTTTCATCCCTGCCCCCAAGTTTCTGCCATTAACCTGCATTTCCACAGCAAAATTATAGTGCTGCTTACTGATGAAAATCTCACTTTTCATGCAGCGGACACTGTTCAAAAATATCAACACTGACAAGTGAATGTGACTTCAGCAAAAGTTGCTGAATTTTTCAATAAAGGATGAGCAATAAAATCATTGTTGGAAACATGTTAGTCTCAAAGAGCTGTCTACTAAGCACCATTTCGAATTTAAACTATTGAGTCATAAAAATGTAAAATGAGAGTTGTGGGTGAGGATAATGAACAGCAGGGCTGGGGAGTGGCCCTTCACTCCGACCTCTGTGTCAGCATTCAATAACTTATCTTTTCTGAGTCACTTGCTGCAAACAAAAACCTTGAGGTATACGGGGGGGTCAGTGTAGGCATGTTTATGTATTCATGAACTTAGTACTGGAAGAGTGGAGCGAGGAGTGACGTTTGTCAGTCCTTCTAGTTGCAGTATGAAGTCCAATAGGTGTCTATGCTGTGTGCTACACAGGGTTATAAAACCTGGGGTGTGCATGTAGCTAAATAAAACTAATGCACTTTTCTTATAACGCAGTATGCTACAAATGAACAGCTCCATACCGCTGAATCAACATGTTGCAAATTGTTTGAATGAAAACTGGACATCTTTATGAGGATAATATTTATTTTTGAACCTGGTAAACACGTGAAGTGTAATGTACATGTTAATAGGCTTTTTTAAATATGCCACAAATACTAGAGTATGACTTGTATTTCAAAATCATGCTTATTTATCTCATATTGGGCCTTAGTGCACCCCCTCAGTTCATCTCATTTCTTCTGATTGGCTGCTTCTTGTAAACAGAAGGTTTCGACAGTTGGTGACTGAGGCTTCTAAGACAAGTTAAACCTTGATTTAACCTAAAAGTTGGGAAATTATTGTCTCAGAGCAGCCAAAATGTCAAACAGAAGCTATAACAAGACAAATCAGCTCAAAAAAGTTAAAAAAAATAAATAATTAAATAAATAATACACAAAGCAGGAGCTCAATTAAGTAGAAAAAAAGAACTTAAAAAAAAGACCTCAATGAATAAAAATCTGAATGTAATACAATAAGAATCTTAATAAGTAAACTGAAAGCTGTGTGCCTGACATGACATCAAGAGTAGAAAAATTGTTTGAAACCAATCATTTAAAGCTTGAAGCCTCTCTATGTCTCTATATCTGTATCTGTATATCTATATACATACATATCAGTATGTGTGACAGAAAATAAGGAACCTCTAAAAGAAAAATAGGCAAGAAGTCACCCAAAAAATTGCCCATATTGCTGTTTTGTGTGAGTGTGGATTATGTGGACACATACATGGTTAAAAACTCAAAAGGTCAAACTTCATTGTGATTTAATAACATGATTTATTATTGAGTATACTAATAGTTAAATCTTCTTTTTGAATTTTTGTACTGAGCTTTAAATACCCCTTTGCTTTCACTGTCTGTTTCTGTCTCCGCAGTGTTGTGTGCTGACAGAGTGGGCCAGATGACGAAGACCTACAGCGACATTGACGCTGTCACTCGACTGCTGGAAGAGGTAAAATTAGTTAAAGCAGAATAAACAGAAGAAAAACATAGGCAGGCAGACTGTAAGGCTCTTCGGTCGGATGGCATTATGTGATAGTCAAAACACAGGTCACTTTACCAGGGTTGCGACAAAGCTGGTTTAGTAGAGCAGCATCATAAAACTTGTTTCCAGCAGCTGATATTCAAATATAACTTTATCCACCGCAGCTGCACAGTGACAAACAGAATGTAAAGCAAGACAGGACAAGTGAAGAGCTTCAGAAAACAGAGTGACGTCACTGTTCAAGTATAAAATTAAGCAACCAGACAGACATGCAACTATTGTGAAAACATGGCTTAGGCAGATGTCACACCATCAACAAACACACGGCTTTCATTATCGTGAGCACTTTTCTTCCTTTGGTTTCCAACTATTAATATTTAGGTCTGTATACTTCTAATCATGTCAGTTGCCTTTTATTGCTAGTAGCACATTAAACTATTACAGTATTTCCTTTGCTAATAGCTGTTAATACTACAATAAATAGTCCTATTGATTGTACCCAGACCTACTAATAAAAACAGGAGTGGCTGGTTAACAATGAGCTTTTAATTATTGTTCCATGTTGACTGATGGGAGTTTTCCAGTGCACATTGTGCTTGGGGTACTAAGGTTTCCTTTTTGAGGTATTGCAAAGGTTCATCTTTAGTTATTAGTAGATATTGTGTTGTGCTTCTGTCACCTTCTTTTGTTTTGCCCTTTTTCTTAGCTGAAGTCCTGGAATCTTCCCTAACACTTAAAACTGGTTTTGGTATTTCTGTTGGACAGGTGCCATTTAAAATAGTAGTTTGACAACTAGGCAGAGAATTTTTTTTTATTTTTTTGCAGTGAACTGAACTTTTAAAAAAGTATCTATGTATTAAAAACAAGTGAGACCGGGAAAAGAGACAAATCCTGGCAGGGTTGTATCGGGAAGGGCATCTGGTAGAAAAATCAGTGCCAAATCAAATAGGTAGATCCATCCAACCACCTTGCAAGTAAGGGAGCAGTCAAAAGAAGCATCTATATATTAAAAAGTAGCTGGACTAACACTTGTATGGCTTAATTTACATAAAGACTATATATATACATATACATATATATATATGTATATATATGTATATGTATATGTATATGTATATGTATATATATGTATATATATATGTATATGTATATATATATGTATATGTGTATATGTATATATATGTATATGTGTATATGTATATATATGTATATGTGTATATATATGTATATATATGTATATATATATGTATATATATGTATATGTATATGTATATATATATGTATATATATGTATATGTATATGTATATGTATATATGTATATGTATATATGTGTATATATATATGTATATATATATATGTATATATGTGTATATATATATGTATATATAT
>VUQI01048387.1:1367-17974 GCA_015106735.1 Paratilapia polleni | reverse complement strand
GCAATTGACAATTCAGCTCTCATTGCTCTTTGATGCCCTTTACATGTTTCAATCAACATCAATCAGCACTTGGAATGCAGTTCTTCATATTAATTGAGAATGAAAAATACAACTGCGGAGGGGGAGGGATAGAGGGAATATTCACACATCAGTGAATATTGCTTTCCATTCAGCTGAAGCATAATAGGGTCAAAGGTCATTGTAGACCACAGTAACTTTGCTGACCTATGCATGCCACATACACACACACACACACACACACACACAAATCATTCAGACTCACAGCTGCTCCCTTTAATTGAAAGATCACACATTGCGGAGGTGTTTGCCAACTAAGGAAATTAAGTTTGGCTCCTAAATGTCTATCTACTTAGGAAGATCTGACGCATGCAATCTTTTTTATGAATCTAAATTAGAGGTGACTTTGTAGAGCATTAAACTCTGAGTTGGCATTTACAGAAAGATTATTGTCTTCTCTTTTTTTCCTTTTCTTTTCTGCTTTTCAGCTCGAAGGAGCCGAGCTATAGTTATCAATGGGTTTTGTCAGGAGACAGGCTAAGTTTCTGGCTCCAAGGCGTCTTATCTCTGACTGACTTTGTTTCTGGACATGTCTACTGCCTTCCAGTATGCACAAAAAACAATGGCACACACTCATCCACATAGTGTGTTGATATCCTGTGATACGCTCACACAAACATTAAAGATCAGTCACACACGCATGGACACTCACTCACATAAGTTAGCACACAGCTCACAAACAATCCTACATGAGAGTACATTTAGCTTACAGCACCTCAGAAATTGCAGTGTAATCCCTTTATTTTTCTCTGAACTGACAGTTGCTTTGCACATAGGCCACCCTTGCGCCTTTGTTGATGATAAGTTATTTTCCACTGTTCCAATTACACCCCCTGGCTAGACATACTAATGGCAGATAAGTGATTAGGACCTGGTGCAGAGATTTGTCCTATTTATTCAATGCAGCAATTAAGACTGAAACTGAGGTAACAGAGAGAGAGATTAGTGACTTCATTTTCCTGTAGTCCAAATGGAAGGGGCCAAATGGACAAAAATGGTAGTGATTCCATTTGTACATAAATGGGGGGGTTCCTGTTGGCTTAGAATCTTGTGGATTCTGCCAGAGCTTTCTTTTCGGGTTTTTTCCCATTTGTGCATTCAAAGAGACTAAATGGAAATCAAAAAAGATGCTTGGTCAATAAAATTTCCATGACAAATCATAAATGAATGAAGACTGATATTTAGTCAGAGTTGATCAAGGCTGGAACAAAGGTAGGCAGACCTATTCTTTCTCCTGCAGCCTTCCAGGGTTTCTAAATGTCCCACGTAACTGTCTGACATGTAGGGTTTGTGGCAATTTGTGAAAACATTTGTGAGATTTGTGAAAATCTAGTTTTAATAGCTTAATGAAAACAAGTGTTGCTATGCCCATATGGTGCATACGTCTAAATATTACAACAGACCACATCTGTGGCTGTTTAAAACAGGCTTTTTACCCTCCAGTATTGCTGATAGCAGTTTTGTCAATATTATCGACCAACTGCTCATCCCAACTTAAACTACACTGACTGCTTGGGGTCATCAAGCCTTTAACATTAAAACTCAAATTAGCTGACGCTGTATAGCACAGGTGAGCGAGAAGGTTAACCCTCACCCTCTCTCTGCATATATAACATAGCCTAGAGCACCACCTAATGCAGATTTTTCCAACTTAATCTAACAGTTGTTTTCGTATTAGTGGATTAATGTAACTGTTTTGTCAGTTCTTCCAAACACTGTTTATTACGTAATATAACAAGGAATTTTGTCCACATTAACCAAAACTTTTCTCAACTCTTAATTTCAAAATTTTATTCAGTCATCCAATAATCACCTAATTTTCTTCTCATTGCCTACTATTATTATTATTTATAATAATAGTAGACTTTATTTATCAGATGTCTGATTGAAAAATACTGGACTGGACCAAAAATTCAAAAAGCTGACACAGATTAATTTATTTCTTGTGTGATATAGAAAGCCTGAACTTGAAGAGTATTCTTACCATTTAAACTGGTTGAATTAAACTTAAAATGTCTATGAAATCTATTTATTTTATGAGCCATATTATTACTTATACAAAGCCATTAAAGTAGACATTTTACCAATGTAACATTACAGTACATAACAGCGACAGAGCAGAAAGGAAGCTACCTATTTGCATGGGGGTGTGAAGGGAAATTTAGAGAATCACCAAGTACCTGTAGTGGGAATTTTGATTCTGATTTAAATGCGAATATAGAAAAACATAAAAATCTATAATGATTAAAAACAAAGGAAAATTGAGTCTGTGTGAGTTTTTCTGCATGCGGGAGGGTTTGTTCTGACTCTACATTTTGGAGGTTTAGATTCACCGCTACGGTGAGTCCTGCTATTGCATTGAATCTTCCAAGACCAAGAGACAATTCAGCGCAAATCAAAACTTTGTGCATTCCGTCCAGCCAGGGCACCAGGTACTGCACTATACCAGGACCCAGTCTCCGATGAGCCAAGTGCAGCAGCACGGGATGCCAAAGTCAGCACTAGCAGAGAGGAGCTCTCCATCTGCTCCCCAGTGGCATCCTGCTGCTGCTGGCTTCCCAAGTCCCAATCCATTATGGTTAGCTTAATAATACTTCAGGACTGCTACGAGCTTAATTGTTGTGTTGGCCTATGCATATGCTAACTACTGTGTGATTAAGAAAAAGGGAAACCGAAATATGAAATAAAGAACTTTGGACTCTGTTGAAAAAGAGTCCAAATTTTCCTTTTGTAATGTCTGTCTCTATCTTTACTGCCAGTTCACGACAAATTTAATTACAATTTGCAATTTATCATTCCACCAATGGCATGTTTATATATTATCCTGATCTTTGATTGGTTAGGTAAAACTTGTTCAGCTGGACCTTAGGATAGCAGAAGCCTGTCCACCCCCCTCTATCACACCTTTACTCGCTTGCCTTCCCTACAGACATCAATCTTAAAGCATAATCACGATTTCAATGCTAGATTTAAATAAAGAAATAAATAAAACGAAGAGAGGAAAATATTTTACAAGCAGTGCTCAAAATCTGGTAATGGTTCTTTTCAACTCTGGTAAAAGGTGAAAAAGAAAAAAAAAAGGAAAAAAGGCTTTCCATATTATTTCAAACTCAACACTGCACCTCCTCAGGTCCCCTGCAAATAGGAAAGCAAAGAGCACAGACAGTCCTCAATAAACAGCTTAATCGAATTCCATAACTAACTGGAAAATAGGAAACCAAGCACAGACATAGAATAACTCAAAATATAATGAAGGCTTGCATAGGCTGCCAGCCACAAGTCCCCCATATTAAATGACAAAAGACATAGTCTGTCATTGCCCTGCATGATTACTCATAGAAGTGTTGCTTTATAATTTCTCAATTTACCCAGCCACTTTGTTAAAGATGGGGGATAATCATGGCAGTGGTTCACAGAAATCAATTCTGATTGTTATTAGGAAACAGATAGCAAACATCCCCCTGTGTTGAAGTCTGATGTTTTGTTAACCTTGCCTGGGAATTTTTCTGTGGAAGACAGTCACTCTGCCATGTGCTCGTATCTGTGGATCCAAATGAGCCAAAATGCCCTCTAGTGAGTCAATTAGCCCTGCCACAAATGTATGCATTGGCCACCATGGATGAACCAAATATGGTTTGTTGTATTGATGCCTCATAACTAGAGAGCCAGCACTGAAATGTCCCTTTAGGCTTTCTCTTTGGGGTATATTTTATCTGTGTGTGTATTTGCTGCAGGTGTTATGAGCAGGAATGAAACAATGGCACATTTGTGCCTTGTAAATAAACCCATGTCTGTGCCTCTTTAAGGCTGCTTAAAGGTCACATCTATAGGGAGTTGTTGCTACAAACAATTAGACCATTGTATGCAGGATGAATCATCAAAATGACTAATGGCACATTCACAAGGAGGAAAGGGCTCAGGGGCTATGTTAAGTGCATAGTTCTTATGATATTACTTTTTTAAAAATCTCATTCATCTCCACAGAGTGTGTTAACTACACCACTTTAGCCCTGAAAAAGTCCTTGTTTATTAATAGCGTCCTACAGTGAGCACAGTTGACAGCTTCTAATACTGCTGAACATGTCATTTACATCCAGCATTTAGGATACGGCTGCACCTGAAATGGTTTACTCTGATTATGACATTAGCTGTAGTCACTAGGGCATTAGGCTTATAAGTAAAATGTTTGTTTCTTAACAATATCACACATTTTTACAAAGCACTATATATGCAGGTGAACTTTATTCTACAGAGGTTTGACCTTGAAACCAACAGAAGATAGGAGTAAACTGCACTCCTTCCTGTGTTTGAATGAATATTCAAGGAACCTGCAAAAATATGACTGCTTGCTATTATCCAAAGGAAAAAAATAATATGACAAAATATCTTCTTCTTTAGAGACAAATACTGTAGTTTGAAATCTGCATTTGACAGCTGCAGTGCTGTTGTTTATCCTTTCTGGTTTGCTCTCTGATGAAAAACATAGTGTAAGGGATATAATAATCATAACACAGCTGTTTGTGCTGCAGGCAGCTGGTGGTCAAGGTCACTAGTTGGAATCACAGTATTTTGGTGTGGTAAGTGAATGCACACTTGTTGACCCTTCTAAATGTCCACTGTGGTCACCTCGAGCAAGGCACATACTTGTTTGGAGCTATTCAGTGGTCAAGGCTGTGGGGTTGTGGTTGTGCTGTGCAGCTCTCTGTATATGAATGTGTGTCAACTGTGCATTGCTGTAAAGAAACCTGCAGCCTCAGCAAGTTCTGCAAATCATCCCAGGCTAAATAAGGGTTTAAATATAGATATCACAGTTGTAGCTGTAGAAAAATGTCAACATCTATCTTGAATTAGTGCTACATCAGGCACTGCAAGTAATCCCCTTTCGAAAGTTATTCATTAGAACAACATTAGCGCAGTTTACTCACAGTTTATTGGCAGACTGAGCTAATGACAGGCACAGATGCACAAAATTTATGTAGCTATATGCCTTATGTTTGCCCATGTGGCAGGATAGGAAAGCCAGTAAAGGAGAGCCTTGACTTCAAAGGAAATCCTAGTTTAATACAAGCGGGTTGATCCCACTTGTTCAAGTGTTCAACTGCTAGACTAGCCAAATTTTCACAGTAATTTTTACCCATACTTCCCATTTTTTTTAGACTAACTTCTGGATTAAATTTTTCAGTTTAAGGTTGCAGGTTGCAGGTTTATTAGACACTGAAGGATTATTAATGTCATTTTAAGCCTGCTTAATTTAGGTTTTGCCAGAAGACAAGAGGGTCTTAGATACATTTGGTTAAACTGTCAGTTTGTCACCTCTCTGATTATCTGATTGTCTTTTTTTTTTTCCTCTATCAGACTTTGGAAATACGTTTCTGTGTTCCCCGATCACAGACCTCACTTTGGGGAGAATTGCATAACTGACAGAACTGATGGGAAAAACCTGTAATAATCTGTAATTTTTCTTTTGAGCTTCCTTCTCTGTGTTATCAGGGCAACCATACTGTTTGAATTTTTATCCGCATCTTCGTCCTTGTCCCCAGCTTTCTAATACAGAGCTCATGTCTTTTAAAATTACTGTCTCTGAGTCATTGTCTCCAACCAATAAACAAAGCTGACACTCAGAACAAATCAGAGCTCTCAAGCTGATATTCCTGTGGGTGGGTGGGTCAGGTACAAGGACCAGAAGATTGGTTTGGATAAGCAAGGACATTTTGGCACCGGATGCATTTTCCTCCAAATTACTTTGTATTCATTTAGTAAACAAAACAATTTTCTAAGCAACGGCATTCAGGTGACTCATGCTTATAGTAAAATTATTCTAGTATGAAGGTAATGTCATCTTTGTTTTCTTCTTCCCAATAGTCAATTCTCCTCTGCTCATACTGCAGTGACTGTTTCTGCATTCAGCACTGCATATTTGAACATGTAGCACAAGAGGTGGGCTGAGGCCAAACAACATGCTCATGCAGTACTGTGCAAAAGTCTTGAGCCACCCCTCATTTCTTTATATTTTGCTTCCAAGGAGCCAGACTTCCTTGTAATTTTTTAAAGTGGTCTTGAGCAATATTTCTCCAGGCTCTGTGAAGGTCTTTCAAAGCTTTTCTTTGGACATTGGCTGCTTTTTCATTCATTTTCAGTCCAGACCTTATACCTGACTATTTTTAGAGGAATGTTTTTTTGTTTGTTAAGCCACTTAACACTGACCTATGAATCATTCAAGCATTAAAAGACACCTAGCTCAAGGAATGAACCGGTGTTGTGTCTACGCATAACAGACAACTTAGCAAAGAACTGATTTTAAATTGTTTCTTTAGGCACTTTGTTACTTGCAGCCTGTCACAAAAACACATCATTTATTCCCATTTTTTTAGCTGAATCTGTTAAAAATGCCAAATATAACACAGTTTGACAGGCATAAAATACTATTTTTGCACCAACAAGGTGCACCAAAGTGCTATTAGCCAAAAAATCTGCATGTCTCAGCATGATGTGCAGGTTGTCCTTAAAAAATCTGAGGGAACTGAACAAGTGGAGAACAAAAGAAGAAGTGGCAATCTTAAAAAAAACCCACAGCTGACGAACAGAATATGAAAGTCATGTCCGTAAGGAATAGGGAAAAAATCCAGAAAAGACCTGACACAGGAGCTGAGAGATGCATCTGGCCCTTCGGCTGATCCATCTACTGTTCACTGAAGCCTCATCAGAAATGGTCTCAGTGGAAGGGTGGCTGTCAAGAAGCCATTCTTAAGGAAGGGAAACAGGGAGAAAAGGTTGAGGTATGCCAAACTACACAAGAACTGGGCTGAAAATCATTGGCAACAGCTCTCATGACGTGATGAATCCAGATTTGAAATTTTTGGTTCAAATTGTCCTCAGTATGTATGGAGGAGGTCAGGAGAGAGGTACAACAGTGAGTGTCTATAGCCATCTGTAAAACACAATTGAGGCTGTCATGGTCTGGAGCTACATTTCAGCCAGTGGTGTTGGAGATCTTGTCAAAATTGATGGATTTATGAACTCAGAAAAGTACCATGAGATTTTGATCAATGCCATTTGGAAAGTGTCTGATTGGCAGCGACTTCATTTTTCACCATGACAATGATCCCAAACACACTGCCAATGCAGTAAAAACATACCTGGATAGAAAAACACACAGTGGAACACTATCAGTCATGGATTGGCCTCCCCAGACCTCAATATTATTGAAGCAGTGTGTCATCTTGACAGAGAACAGAACAAAAGGCAGCCAACATCCAAAGAAGAGCTTTGAATGTCCTTCAAGAAGCCTGGAGAACTATTCCTGAAGACTACTTAAAGAAATTACAAGAAAGCCTGTCTAAGAGAGTTCAGGCTATGTTGAAGAATAAAGATGGTCATACCAAATACTGACTTTCAACCTCATTCAGACTCTGTTTTTGCCTTATATACTGTATTTCCATGTATGTTTGCACATTTCAATAAGTCCTTGCAGCTATTTCCCATTGTCCTACCAAAATATAAAGAAATGAGGGGTTGGTTTAAGACTTTTGCACAGCACTGTATGTGCCCCAAATCAGCTCACGCCAAATGGTCCCTTAATTGACTGGAACTCAGAGTCATATTAGGGAGGCACTTCTGGTGCGAACAGGGTGCCGTTTGTCATACATATTACTCAGATTCAGATTTGAGGCTAATAGTCCTTTTGTTCACTTCTGCCTTTGTCACTCTTGCTCCCAAATTTTTCCCTCTCCTCTAATTAGCCCCTTTATGCTTGCTCTTGCACTTGAAATCATTCACTCTCTCCTGTGCATATTCATCCCCACAGTCTCTCTTCTTCTGCCTCTCCATCTCTCCGTCATCTCTCTCTTATAGAGATGGATGAAAGGGGATATCGGGGAGTCTGGGTGGAGAGCTCAGCTGATAGGCTGAATCAAGGCAGGTCATTTACTCAACACAAGCTCATCCATCCTGGAAACCCACATATACCCCCTCAAACACACACACACACACACACATCCTTTACTCACTGCATACTCTCCCACAAACACATTGCCCCTAAATGACTTCCATCTCTCTAGGTGTATTATTTCACTGCTAGGAAGCCTGGCCAGAGTTTAAGTATTCAACACGACTGGAGCAAAGAGATCTTTTCCATCAGGAATTTGTTCATTCACACATCTTGGGCATACATGCTCACCCAAACAATATTGCACACACACTCTAAGACTAAGAAATATCACACATAGTCAGGCACGCACCCTGTGCTCAAAGCTCTAGACATCTCATTACTGGCATGGTGTGCTTTCACCACTGGGGTATTGTGAATGAATGTGTCCCTCCCGAAGTTTTTGCTGTTTGCAGCTCTGCTTCCCGTGGGCTGACTGTTAATGACATCACGCCATTCTGCATCTGTACTTGGAGACCTGTTAGTATCATTCTCCCAGTTACTAAATAATGTTTCTGTCTCAATTCCAGCTACCTGCGGGTCAAATTACAACCAAGCAAGAGATTGTTTTCTGCCCTGCGTCAGTGCCCGAAGATCTAAAACAGCTTAGTTTACCCCCAACATGATGGCATGATTACTCCAAATGTTTGACGCCACCTCCGGCAGGTTAGCAAGTCAGTGAGCGAGGAAGATAAAACTGGACAGCGGGAAGTAAGAGAGTCATGATCTTAGAAATCATGGTGATGAAAAGCCAGTGAAAGGTGTTCATGAAAGAGCAGGCGCATGGTGCCGCTCCATCGTTTTGGTTATTGACAGATGTGCGGCGTAATCAGAATACAGCATGTATGCGCTACTGTAGGGCAGATGGATGAGGCAGGGGGAAAAAAATGCGATTACAGTAGCAATCATAACTCAGATTAGCCTTCCTCTGTACCTCTCTCCACTGTTCAACACAGGAATCAATCACCATCACATTCACTACGCCGCCTCATATCACACACAGGGCTGCACCAAAAGGACAAATATTATTCTCTCCTGTAGAGAAAACAACATTGTCTATAGAGCAAGGACAACAATCGTTCTCTTTAATAAATAACGGCAGCTATTATGATCATAAATAGTGAGGGGGCCAGAGGGTGTTTGTAGGGGGGAGGATGATACATGAATCCATTCAGCATATTTCTGCTGTGGGCTTGTATCTCTGCAACTGAGGGGATCAAAGGAGCTCCTGACAAAAGAGGCGCAGATGCAGCGTGCTGAGATGACAGCCTTCACCAATGCTAGAAGTGCACTCAGCACTAACATTGGCTGACTAGAGACCTGACTAACCAGTCCAGAACAGCACATTTAGTCCCCCTGCTGTTTCCTCTATCTGATTATTATTGATGACATCAGGACGTTCGCAAGCCCGTGGAGGCTCATTAAATCAGAAGTCAACTGATAATAAAAGTGAACACTCTGCACTGGATTACTTCATTTACTCAACACGACTAGCATAGAAGAATTTGCATGCTTTGATATGTTCTTACTTTTTAGCTATTCCCCCTGGATCGCCATTTGATTAAACTGTAGAATCATGTAGCAAAAACTACTTCATGAGTAAAGCCCAAAGCAGTTGGCTGGTTTGAGTATGTGATCAGTCTGTCTGGGTTTGTGTGTCATAATGTGTCTGTGTGTGTGTGCTGCATTCTCCTGGTCCTCTCAGTTCTACAGTAGCTTGCAATGCTTCAGGGAAAAAACGCTGATGTGCTCTGTGTCTTGATCATTCGAATTAAATTGAAGCCATGCTGAGAACAATATTCCATCAAATGGTTTGTAAATTACTGGCATTCACATTTATCACGCAAATACTCTTGCAGACACCCACACACTCAGACAAACAGTTTGTATACCTGTACACGTATACAAGTTTTAACTCACACAAACACAGCCACATTGCTACGGTTGGTTTGACACCGACATGCACAATGAGCGAATCCCATTTTATTTCAGTCTTCTCCTCCCCACTCAGAATGATTCCCATAAACTCAGAGCCTGAAGAAAAAGAGAAGACATGGCCTGTCAAGACTTTAAGGCTGTTCCCACAATCGCTCAGGACTACAATGGTATTTTTATGATGTTACAGCACAGCCTCTACCAAACCACCACACCACCAAGGAAACTAACAAGGCCCTTATGTTTAATGGACTCAACGCACTCATACCTCCAGCGGTCCCCAAATTGTCACAGCTGTGAGCAGCCCAAGCAATGAGCAACCATTTCCCTCTAATCAAACCTAATTCAAAGTGTGCTTTACACTTTATGCGTGCTGTTTTATCCTGCTTCCCCAAGGCCCACAATCTCCTGTATACTTTTCCACTCGATCACCGTATTGAAGATGGTGGGCAGAATTGGATTGAGTCAGGGTTTTGCATATGTAATTTGGTGGTGACAATCAGAAAGACATTGCACCATCTCCATCAACTGTTAACTGTGAAACAAGATTTAGCCATCCTTTAGTCTGTGGCCAGTCCCGTGGTGGAGCCTAATAGTGTGTATCTTACTGCTTATCACTCTGTTTCTCTGAGCCAACAGGCTGTTATGCTTAGATAACCATAGTCATTTGCTGTGTTAAGTGGCTGATTGCTTCACAGTTGTGTTTTGTGTGAGTGAGTGTGTGCCATACTTTCATGCATGTGTGAGCACGTAAATGTAATTTGCTGCTTGCATGTGTATTGCAGTTAGGTGTGTGCACACTGCCACTTGTGCCTCAGCTGCATATGTTTGTGTAACAGTGCCAGCTTCTTTTCCCCCACCAAGCTTAGCTCCAGTCCCCAGCAGCATGGCTGAGTAAGATTAAAGTCACCCATATTACACTTACCGCCAGGAGACGTAAGGAAATTAGGAGAAAATTAAACAATGCCATTTGCATACAATTACTCAACAGCAAAGCAAACAGCCCAGTTAGCCACTGTCTGGTCAACTAAAAGGCACTGCTTTTAGTGTTGCTTCATTAGCTATGCAAACAGCTCTGACTGGCCTTATTCAGTCATGGATGTTATTTGGACTGTGAGAACAAAAAAATCAGAAGAAACTGCACAAATTCAACAGCTTTTTTTATTCATTATGCATGCGTTATTGCAAGTGTATGATGTTCATTGCCCCTGTTTTTATTCACAAGTTTGGCACTGAGGGTTAAATCACATCGCTTAAGTTGGATTTAGATTATTTTATGTGTGTGTGTAAGCCTGCATTTGCTGAGATTTTAGTCTCATATTCAGCTTTTACTCAGTTTTCATCTCAGGTGTTTGAAATGTAAGGCTCGCATCCTGCTGAGAAAATATTTCTCTGTCTTCCTCAAGACACATGCACTCTGCCATCACTATCTCTCTTGTTCCTTTGTGTTGCCGACACATTCAGATGCAAACTATCGCCTTTTACCTCCTTTCACAAATACGGATATTAAACCACATATCAATTTCTCTTCCCTCTTTCATCTCAAACATATATTCACATCTACATGTCAATTTCTCTTCCTCTGTCTCTCTTCCTATCTCTCACTCCATCCTCCCTACATACCGCAAGCTCACCTGGTGACAGTCCGGGTAAAATATTAATGTGTTCAGTGAAGTGTTGTTGTCTGGAGTGCTGCCATGACCATGAGCTTTATTTCTGGACAGAGGAAAAAGCTAAGCAGCCATTCAGAGGCTCAGGCAGAGGTCTATGCAGCTGGATATAGCAGCGAGGACAACTCCAAGCAGGCCCTCACTCTATCCACCAGTGCTTAGTTCGATGCAAATGAATCATGACTGCAATGCTAAGCCCAACTAGGGCTAGAGAGAGCTTTTGCAATAAGTCAAGCCTCAGCGAGGTAAAGAGATCCCTTGCCCGAAGCAGTGGAGGAAGCACAAGCAAAGAAAGACATCTGGTTTTTAAGAGCTTCGGCTTGGGCCTTTTTGCCTCCTGCAGCCAACCAAACTCTCAAATACATACGCATAAATTTACTTGCTCCCATGTCCCACCCCTTTGCTTTTCCATCCAACTTACTTTTAATAAGCTGTGAAACTGCAGGTGCTGCTGTTTTTTCTGTGTTCATTTTTTTGTTCAGGGAAATCTTTTTTTTTTCCCTTTTTGGCTCTGAAAAGTGTACAATTGCGTGCACACCTTCCAAGTCTCTCAGCTTTTCTTATGGAGGCCTAAATAAGGAATGAGCTAAGTAACTGAGAGCTGCTTCCTCCTGTTCTGATTCAACGCACTCCTGTTGGTTTGCTTACTCCACATTGCCCAAAGATCCCTCTAGGTTTATGCTCACACCTTGGTGTGTTTGTACTGTATCTGTGTCTGCTTGTTTTTGCCTACTGCATGTGTGCCTCTCTGCTGTCTGTGTGTGTGTGTGTGTGTGGTTTGCTGCATGCTTTTGTGCGCATGCAGTTTGTTTGAAGACCTGAAAATCACTGGACAAGCGCATCAAACAGCACACTGGAATTGTTTAGTAGAGGCAAAGGTTCAGTTCAAGGTTCCTAATTTGCAGATGTGTGAAAAGGGCTATGGATTTTATATTTCATTGGAATAATGCTGACACTATTTTAGCTTTGCTTATCTTGCATCCTTAGTTCTGAGTCTTTCTAACCTCATGCTTGTGGATAGAGTTTTTACCTGAGAATGGAAAAAGATAAGAGCATATGCACAAAAATACACATACATACGCACACTGGAGGCCCTTACAGGTGAAAATGTATCGCTGCTTAGCAAATCCATTACAGTTCTAACCCAGCCTGAAAAAGGGCTGTATACTTTACAAAAAGATAAACCTGGGTCTGGATTGACCCGAGTCGTACAGAGGGACTCAGCACTACTTCTAGCAAGATGAGGCCTGTTTGTCTGTACCTGGTCCCTGCACACCAAAGCAAATCCCAAAAAACAGCACCGAAGTGAATCAGTGTTTCAGAAGAACTTGCCAACAGGCTCTAAACTTTCCAGTTCCAGACAGTGCAGCCACTTTATATCTTGTATAGACGGTGACATCATAACAGATATACCGCACGCATCCTTCTAGAGATCAAAACTCAACTCAGGTGTCCTCAAATATCCGGTAAGTGCAATAATAAATTCAGACTCAACCCAAGGCAAAAACACAGGATGTCAAAAACAACACAGATTCATGCAGACAGCTGGACTTGAAGATTGTTGTAAGCATTCAAAAGCCAATATGCAAACATATACACATGCATACATTAAATCCGGTGTGTCACAGGGATAAACACTGATGTTTCCATCTTATTTTTAAGACACGCTGGATTAAGCTGGAGCGATGACTGACTGGCAGGGCTTTCATTGTTCTGGATACATTGCAATACTTAAAAAATTCTATATATGGGGTTTTGAAGATCTTTTCAGCTTTTTTGAGAATGAGTGGCAAATGCTTCCTTATTATAATCCAAACAAACACAGTGTGCATGTGTGTTTAATAGAAAAGAGTAATGACGGATAAAAGGCTAACTGGCAGGAAGCTGTCAGAAGCTTACTATGAGTTGGCATCAGCAGCTAGGTCATTGAATCATTTTAATCTTAGACTGCAACATTGTGACATAAACAGGTAGATATGAAATTCACAAATTTGAATGACCCGTTCATTTCCGTCAAAGTAATCAACCAGCAAGGTGTGTTTCATGTATTTCTTGGCCAGTGCAGTGCCTTACCAGATTACTAAGTATTGTGTTCCAACAACTGAGTATCTGCTAGAGTCCTAAGGGCTGGCAATCACAATTACATTTTATTTTTAATTAAGGTTTGGGCTTCCAAAATGTCTGAAAACAAGATAATTGAGGTTAAAAAAATGTACCACATTCTACCTCACAATGACGCTCTCATTCTTGTATTGTAAATCCAGTGCAACTATTTCATTTACAGTATTGGATTTTTCACCTACCTAAAAGACGAAGATAAGTCCCTACCAGGCTCCGGTATGGTTAGTGTGGTTCATGTTTATTTTTCATTGTTTATTTATTTATTTTTTGCCATTTTGCAAAAGACTTGGTATACTGTGGGTATGAGCATTGTCAGTATCAACTCCACTGAAGTGTAACCACACTTTTAAAATTTTAGTTGTCTCCGCCATTATCTCTAAGAGCAGTCTGTCTGTGTGTGTGTCTATGTGCGAGCTGGACGGTTCTGCAGAGACTCATTGCTGCCCCTGACCCTTGAACACAGGCTCAGAGAGAGAGAGAGATATCGCTTCAGGATTGGGTATAGCAAAACTGCATTACAGGAGAATTTCTTCATCTTACTGCAAAGTAGAAAAGTAGTTGGTGAGATAAAATGATGTTATACCATGCTAGAGTGTGTGCTTGTTGGTAATCCTTCTTGTTTGAGGCTCATGTTATAATGCATCATATTTGCACCTATAAGCAAATCAAAAAAATGTTTTTATTACTCTAATATCACTGGAATTAATTGTGCTGAAACTTTCAATTGCAGGCAAGAAATGACTAGCATGAGCTTTACTGGTATGCTTTCTTTTTTCAATAACTTTTTCACTGTGTCCACTTTGGTGGATCACACATTTGACTGCCCACAAAACGTTTTAAGAAGTCTTCCCTCTCCAGTCAAAACAGCAGAGTGCTTCCTTATCTCATGAGCTGGAACTCATGTCCTTACCAAATGGCTCATATCATGTTATCTCTTCAGAATCACATCACAGCTCCCACATCTGCCTCTTCCATTTTCTCTAATTTGCTTTCTCTTCCAACACCAGCAACTACAAACACAACTTCTTTAATTCTTTGCTTAGCTTTTGTTATTATTCTCACGTCCTCACCCTTGAAGTAGCTCTGCTGTTTTGCTCCCTGTAAATTGATCCTGAGCGTGGGCTAAATGCCTTAAATGTAATTGAAATTGTAAAAGAATCTCTCTAAAAGTCAAACAAGCTATCCATGACTGTGCAAGACAAATAATAAAATAATGCTGGTACGAAAGAGCTGACGCAGCTATGGGATGTCCCGCAGATGAACATTATTACAATTAATTTGACAATGATGTATGCAGCAACAATTTGTCTCTCATTTTCTAACAAGCTATAGAGACAAGGGGCATAATTTACAGCTTTTTCTCCATTATGCACACTCAGTCTGTTCAGATTTTTGTAGCCTTTGACAATTTTATATGTACTCAGAATCATAACATAGCCATACATTTAGTCAAACATTAATATTTAAGAGCTAGATGGCTTAGATGGATCGTACTCAGAGGAACTTAGGATGAGAGCAGATATGGATTTACATACTAATTCCTCCAGCTGCCTTGAGGGTCTCTGTTGATCTTCTATCGTCACATTTTCTCAGTCCTTTGACAAAATATGCATGATGTTAGTTTTATTCCTTTCACTAATATGCTGAATAAAACTCGCACCTGTAGGCACCACCTTCCTATCTCTCTTAGTCTGCGCCACCCATTGCCACCTCGCCAACTACCCTCACTCATCCGCCACCCCCACCTTTGTAGCCCCCCCTGCTGAGTTCAAACGAGGAGACCTATCTTCAGTTGTCCCCTCACACACACCTGGGCCTTTCCAGGAAGATAAATATACTGCATTAATTCATCCATGTCTCTCCAGACTTCAAATATTTTTTTTTCTGACTCTCTTAAGGGACTCAAGGACTTTCAGCAGAGGGTCGCTCTGTTTACTTTGTACTCCTGGGTGGGATATTTCCACTCGAATAAATGTGTTTCGGTGTGGGTTACAGTTGTGTTTAGATAGCTCATCTTCAGACACACAGGCATGTGTGTGTTTTCCAAAAGTGTTGTTTAGGCAGTCTGAATATAAACACGTAGATTAATAGTATACAGATTTAATTAAGTACCTTAGGTGTGTGTTTTATGGTGTAGTGCTGAACATACATTTCTAGATATATGTTATAAAGACCCTGAAAATGTGCATGCATTTGTGCCTGAGGAAGTCCCTGAGCATGCATACCTACCACTTGTATTCATTTGGGTGGAGCCATTCAAAGCAAACCTCAAGTCATGTTAAGCTAAACTTTGAGCTCTCTATATAAAAGCAGTCTCCCCCCTCAACCTTGCCTGGAGCACTGATAGGATGAAAAATGGATAGAACCCCCAAAGGAAGGAGGGGGAAGGTCCATCTGTGAGCTGCATTCAAGGACAACAGTGTTATCCATTTTGGAACAGTATGAAACAAGCTAGTGTTTTCAGTGGGGTTTGGAAATGTGGGCTTCTGGATGAACTGTGGATCCTACTGTTGTCTTGCCAAGCCAACTGTGATGTTGCAGATTAGATGCGAATCATTGACTCCTTGTTTGTATCAGCGCGACTTTTCTCATTCAGAGTGAGAGATAATGAACAAATGTGACTGATTGTTTCTGATCTGTGTTGTTGTAAATTACTACCGCAACAGGAATTGTTTTGCAGTGCTCTGGTGCATATAAAAGCTACATTTAATGTGATTTTATGTTATTCAGCCCTGAGGTGTTGAGGTTTGGCTATATCTATTTATCTCTGTTCTGATCTTGTTTTTATTTCCTCTCCTATCTTTCTCCTTTCTCTTTCTGTTATTTTTTCTGTCATTTTATTTTTGTGTTTTTTTTTTTTTTCTTTTTTTTTTCTTTTT
>VUQI01048384.1:25738-40510 GCA_015106735.1 Paratilapia polleni | reverse complement strand
AAAGCTGAGCTGCTTGAATTCTTGCACCAGGAATGGCATAAAGTCACCCAACAGCAATGTGAAAGACTGGTGGAGAGCATGCCAAGACGCATGAAAGCTGTGATTGCAAATCAGGGTTATTCCACCAAATACTGATTTCTGAACACTTCCTAAGTTAAAACATTAGTAATGTGTTGTTTAGAAATGAATATGAACTTGTTTTTTTTGCATTATTTGAGGTCTGAAAACACTGGACGTTTTTTGGTATTTTGACCATTTTTCATTTTCTGCAAATAAATGCTCTAAATGAAAATATTTTTATTTGGAATTTGGGAGTTATGTTGTCAGTAGTTTAAAGAATAAAACAAAAATGTTCATTTTACTCAAACATATACCTATAAATAGCAAAATCAGAGAAACTGATAATTTTGCAGTGGTCTCTTAGTTTTTTCCGGAGCTGTACATTTATTTTTTTGAATAATGAATTTATTTTAAGTGGTGTTGGTCCTCCATACTAATATATTTAACTGACACCTGTTGCTTATATTACAAATACTTATACTAGAGGTACTCGACTATTACAGAGGCAACAAATATATTGACATATTCCTGTTTACTGGCAAATAATTTATTTTTTATCCATCCATTTTCTTCTGCTTATCCTATTCAGGGTCACGGGTGGGGGCTGAAACTTATCCTAGCTGCCATAGGCCCTGACCAGATGGTGGATTCGAACTCAGGACCTTCTTGCTGTGAGGCAACAGTGCTAACCACCGCGCCACCCTCATATTATTTTTTTAATAATTTATTAATTTTGGCAGTTTTGGTCCTCCATACTGAAGTACTTAACTGTCATTAACAGTACAGATTTCTGACTTTCTGTTGGAGCTCATTACCAGCTCTGCAGCTGCTCCAGCCCAGTGAGCAGGGGACCCCCGATGGCGGCGATCTGCTGCCTTCGTTTCCAGTCCTGCAGCTCAGGGTTGAGCTGAGAGGTCATCAGGTCGTCGATCTCTTTGATCACCACATCCATCTTTGATAAAATCTCCTAACAAATGCATGAAAAACAATGCTCATGGCTTATGAACACATTCCAGTGAATTTTTATTTGTATACTTTAATGTTTTTGGCACATCGACATATTTTTGTCTCATGTTTCAGAGCTTCGCATGTGCATACCTTCCTTTTAAAGTCGAGCCTGTTGAGCATTTCCTGTAGTCTTGTTACTTCCTGTTTCATCATTTCAGAGTTTCTGTCTGTTGATTCTAGCACAGCCACAAACACAGTAGTATGAAATAATAGTAAATGAGTATTTTTATTTTTACAACTTATAACACGGCTCACCTCGAGACTGTAGGGTCTTGTAGCGGAAATCAAAGTCATCCTGCATGTCCTCGATGTATTTCACAGCCTGGTCCATCAACTGGAAACAGACATTTTTGTTTAAAATTAATCAATAAAATGCAGCCCCGTCTTTTTTTTATCTTATGCGAAAGGTGTTTGAGTTACCTGCACGCTGCCCCTGATGATCCCAACTCTGTTGTCCATGTTCTTCTGTCTCTCAAAGGCCACAGAGCTCTGCAGAGACTTCTCTAGAGGACCCTGTAAAAAAAAAAAAAAAAACTTTTACTTGTAGTATTTCTAAACTGACTGGAATGTGTAATCTTTACTTACTGCAGCACTGATTTAACAAACCAACATTAATGACATGGCTCTAATATCTATATCTGATACTGCTGTGTTTTTTGGCATTGTTCCAAAATGCACCAGTGCACTCAGGCCTGCGGTGCATGGGTGCCGCAATGTGAAGCCTTAACATGAGTGTTTTGTCTGCAGCCCTGTTGTTTTTTTTTGGAAACAGAAGTGATCATATTTGGACTGAAAAATGAAGCTAACACAGAAGTACCTAAAGCTGCAGTTCCTCTAATGTTCACTTGAGGCTGTCTCTAAAAGTGAATCAGTCCCCACAGACTCCCATGTTAAAATGTGCAACTTTACAGCAGAAATAAACAACCTCCTACAGAAAATGGTTTTGGCCTCTATGGGTCGTGTTCCCTTTCATAACACCTGTATGGGAGATGAATTTTGCAGTCTGGATACTGGTGGATATTGCATTTTTAATACAATTATCTGAAAAAATACTATGGTTTACTTTGAGGTACAGGCCATCCAAGCTCCGGTTTTGGTGAGGGAAATTCAAGTAATCTGCTAGCACTAATTAGCACATAACTGTGTCTGTGTATCGCGCCTGTACAGTTTATGGATACAGCATAGTAATCAAGCATGCCACTGTAAGATGGAAACTTAGCGCTCCATCCTCTCGTCCAAATATGGTCACTTCAGAAAAAAAGCAACATTTCTAACTAAAGTTGAGGCTTTAAAATATAGAGTCCAAAACTGATCACACTGGCTACATCCATCTTTTGTATATAGTCTATGTATTTGACATATTATGTATTGGGACATGCTGAATACTTTTCTGGCATATTAAATAGTATTATAGTTTGGGTACCTTATAATGTTTTAGGAATAACATGACGATATCCGGCTTCACCCTCTGTGCACAATCTAAAGGTTTAAACTCTACCAGTGAGATTGTTTCTGCATATAGACCTCTTTTTTCCTCCATAGACTGAAACATACAAGGCTTAAATCTGCAATAATGTAAACAGTAGCTGTAAAGCAAAGTTGATATGGGAAACTTATGGTTGACCAATGTCTTATTTCTACTTTAGATTTTGGCTTTGACTAAATTTTATATAAATATTGGATAGAACATATGTTATTTTGGCTGCTAATGATGTCTGTCTGCTGTTTGGTGCTGAGCAGGTGGCTTAAGGTGGGTTAATTGTTCTTTATTGTCTGCAATAACAACAAAGTCGTGGGCCATAAAACCAAAACGGTGAGCTAAAAGATGCAGCAGCCTCTATGGAACAACCCAACATTAAAAAAAACAATCTGTTAATCCTGTTTATGGTTATTGCAACACTTAAGTGATTACCGTAAAAAGCCCAACACTGTTTGTTGGGAATAAAGTGAAACGGCTGGTTGGGAGTGTGGGGGTGTAATGTATATTTTACAGTGCAGTCTTCCTGGTAGTGGCCCTGATTTACCAGCAGAGACTGTAATGAAGGGACTTTCCCTTCACCAAGAAGATGATGTGACAAACCTGTTCCTGCATGCAGGCACTGGAGAGAATGCGCCGCTCTTCCCTGAGACAGGTGGAGATAACTCTGGCCATGACGGCAGGATTGGTGGCATATTTCAGCTGGAAGGATGCAAACAGAGAATATTTCAGTTATAAAATCCCCTCAGCAACGGCCTTCCCACTAATGATTCATTGAGGGTGTGATAATTTGTGTATGTAGGCTATAAAACCAACCACAGCATGATTAAACACTCCTACAGTGTCTGTTTATCTGTTAAGAAGAAAAAAATAAACCCTGATAGGGAGGAACTTTTTACTGGAAGTCTTTCACTTTAGTGACAAAGGAATGAAGTTTAACGGGACACAAAAGGACCATTCTCCAAGAACAGTAGAGTAAATGAAGTGAGAGGTGCATAGAGACATTCGAGTTCTGCCAGCTTCTTCTTTCTAAGGGCATAGCCTGTAACGACAACATTTATTTAAATATTAGAGAACCATTCGAAGGTGTGATCCCTCATTTATAACCACTTACAAGTTGCATAATCAGAATAGTGATTAAGTAACTTGCAGCAGGAGGTAAAAAAAGGAAATAAAGTTATTTTAAGAACAATCAAGAGAAATCTTGGTAATCTTGATAATCTTTAACAAATAATCCTTTAGGATTATTTTCCACTATAAACACAAAGGCAAAATGTCAAGGAGTAAATAGTAATACTTTTAATATAAAGAAAGGATAGACTCCAGCCTCACTACAACCCAAAGCTGGGCAAGCACTAATGGAAATGGATGAATGGAAAAGGCTGAGACTACCAAAACTGCCAAAATTAAAAATAAAATAAAATTAACAGCATAAAATTATTATAAATAAATGCTGACTTGTATTTATTTCTTTATTTAATTTTATGGTTCTATATGTATTTACCTTTTTATCAATATCATTTAAATTTCTATTTTATTATAATTTATCAATGTCATTTTTTAAATTTGTTACTTATTTCTATAAATGTGACAATTCAATATCTTTTTAAATTGTTTCCTATTTATTTACTCTCTCTTTTTGTTATAAATTGCTTCCATATATTTTTCTTTCTATTTATCCCCCTATTTATTTATTTTATTTTGATATCTATCTATCTATCTATCTATCTATTTATCTATCTCTTTTCATTCATTCATTCACTCCTTTGTATTTTCTCCTTATTTATTTTCTCAAGCTTATTTGTTTCTATATTTTATTAATACATTTCTTTTTGCTTCATTATAGTAAAATGAGGCAAACAGCAATGTTATGTAATGGCATTAATCCTTGAAATGGAAAATTTAAAGAAAATAAACAGGAGAATCAATACAAAAATATGTTTAATAAATAAATAATTGCCTATATTTATTTTTTATCTTGTTTTTCAACCTGTTAATGGTATATATTTATTTACTGAGTCATTTATTATATATATATATATATATATATTTTTTTTCAGCACTTTCGGGCTATTAAGGACCATTACCTACACCACTGTAAATAATTCTGAAACTTAAATCATAGGTAAAAAAAAATAAGAAGCAAATTAAAAGAGGAATTAAGTAATTATATTAAACTCCATTATTTTCTATATATGTATTTTTATTTATATTTTTGTTATTAATATTTTTTTATTTATGTGTATATATTATTTTTTAATGTTTTTATATTATGTATTTTATATGTTTTATATATGTATTTATTAAATATTAACAAATAGAATTATATATTTTGGTGCCTTTAATGGCATATTAATTTGTAATTTTTTTCTTAATGTCTTTATTTTTGATTTCGGCAGTTTTGGGCCTCCATACCCTCCTGCCAGATGCCTATATCTTTTAAACTCTTTGTTCTTGGTCTATATGACACTAATGTATGCAGCAGCCACAAACTTTCCCTCAGCTGCACGTCTGCCTTTACATACATTCAAATGCCCACCTAGAAAAGTACAAAAATTTCTGCTGAGGGAAAAGGGAAACTTTTTGTCTCGCCTTCAGGTGTGACTAATTTTACATTACTGCCAGACAACAGACTGAGCATGCACAAACACACCTACACGCTCACTCTCATGACAGCAGCAGTGATGCACTGGCATCCTTTTAGCATTTGTAGCATTTGTCAGGTTGACCTACATTGTTCAGCAAAAAATTCACTCTAAACTCTTCTCCTGCTGCTGTGGGTGCTTTACCAGTCAAACCCAACACTCCTGAAATTTTCCCTCAGTGATCAGTGAAGGTCAGATTAAAAATGCGCGCCCAACACTAGGGGTTTCCCCTCAAAGAAAGGTCCCCCCCCTCGAACATGAATGGAAGAGAGATTCAAACATGGGTTAAAATCTCTCCTCTGTTACATGAACACATAACAACAACAACAACAAGCCACAAACACCCTTGACTATCGCACAGCAGTAGCTGCTTCCTCTGAGAAGTGTTGACACATAACTCACACACACATTCACAGGAAGCAGTGGTATGAGCCTCACAGGCTTGTTCTGCAAAAGGTATCTGTCTTCTTCCAGAATAAAAGCGAGCGCCGACCACAACCGAACTTCCTGAAGAGCTCCTCAGCCCAAATCTACATCCTCAAAGCGTTCATCGAGAGACAAAATAATAACTTTAAGCATTTCTGACTAATAATGTGAAAGAATAAAAACTTAATTCAATATATAAAAGACCATAACTGCACACTCTTTACTGACCTCGTTTGACATTTGAGTAAAACGGTAGCAGTAAAAACAGGAGCTGCAACTTTCAGCCGACACACAAACAGAAAGCTGCATTTGTAGCGATTCCCAATTCAAGAATACAGCGACTATATTTTACTTCCCTTTCACCTCCGGTACACGAACACACGATGAGGCTACTTCTCCTTATTGTGGATGTTTTAAAGACAAAAATGACAACAGTTCAGGGCTGAAAATGTTTTCTGTCTTTTCTGTTTTACATGCAGCACGTGGATAAATGTGCACATTAAGATTTAATTTATTTTATTTTAATATACTGTAGGTGTCATGCATAAATAAATATGTTCAGCACAAATAGACTCACAAGACATCAATAACAAGAAACCAGAGACAGAGTAGCACCCTAACCTACAAGTACTAAACAAACAACATGACTTCTTTTCCAAGCTTTACAAACAGCAGCAGCTCACTTACAAATGAAATGATTATTCTCTTATTATTAACAAGGACTAAAACTGCTTCTTAACCTCCTCCTTGATGCTTTTAAGTCTGCAAACTTCAAGGTCAAGAGGAAGGACTCCTGCTGCAGCCGTGCAACTACAGACGCCTGACTTCTTCTTCAGGACTGCAGCTTTGAATGTATGCTCAAAATTCTGTAATTAACAAGATGTCTTTTCAGCCGTTTTTCTTCAAATATATCACATTACTTTCTTGAAATTACAGTCACACTGCACGATAGGTTTTAGCATACATATACTTCCTCAAAAACAGTTTAGAGCTCAGAATTCTGCCCGCGCAGAATTGTGTGATTTATGTAAAAATATCAGACTGATCAGGATTGTCAGATTTCCTTTAGTCAGCATGCCACAAACGTGTGGGATTTTACATGCTGAGCTTAACCCACAGAAACACATCTGTAATATTTTCCAGACAGCCTTTTTGTGGGTCTTTCTGCCAACAGTTGTGTCTTCAGTAACTGAAAAGCGTGCTCTATTCGGTTGACTGAATTGCCACTGAAGAATATCCCATTTCTTTGCCTTTCTTGGGTTGCTTTTGCAGTATGCTTTGGGTCATTATCCATTTGCACTGTGAAGTGCTGTCTGATCAGATTTGCAGCATTTGGCTGAATCTGAGCAGAGAGTATAGCCCTGTACACTTCACAGTTCATCCTGCTGCTTCTATCAGCAGTCACATCATCAGTAAACCTGATGATGACCTGGTTCCACTGGCAGCCATACATGCCCATGCCATAACACTGCCTTCACCATGTTTGACAGATAATGTGGTATTCTTTGGATTGTGGGCTGTTTCTCACCTTCTCCATACTTATCTCTTCACATCATTCTGGTACAAGTTAATCTTGGTTTCATCTGTCCAAAGATTTTTTTTCAGAACTGTGCAGGCTCTTTCAGATGGTTTCTGTTAAACTCTGATCTGGCCTTCCTTGCCACGTTCAACACTTTGAATCAGCAGATCTTTTATCTGCTTCAATTGTCATGAAATAACGAGGGAACAGGCCTCACCTGGGCATGAAACTGCTTGTCAGTCAACTGTCCAATTACTTTTGAGCCTCTGAAAATCGGGGACAGTGTTTAAAAATGGCTGTAATTCCTAAACAGTTAATGCAATGCTTTTGTTAAACTTGAATTAAAGCTTAAAGCCTGCACTTCAATCACATACTGACTGATTTAAAATCCACAGTGGTGGTGTACAGAGGCAAAACTACAAAAATGGTTCCAGTCATGCAATAGATACCCAACACAACCTAGACCGGCTTTCATTTTTCAGTAAAGTATTCCTTTTAAAATACTTTTGAATTCTTTTTTTTCTTCTTTTCATTTTTGGCAGTTTTAATCCTCTATGAATAACAGTAATATTAATAATAAATAACAAATACAAATTATATAAATCAATTGATTATGTCAATTTATTTTTGGCAGTTTTGATCCTCCATAAATAATAATAAATAATACATAATTCACTATTAATCTTATAAATTAAGAATATCTGCATGTCCTTTGATGCATTTATTGGGCATAATAATTTATCCTCCATGTCGAAATACCAGCGCCTAACTAATCATGTTTCCCTGTAAACACAATTTGAAACCTTTACACTTGTCATCCTTTTTGCCATTAGTTTATGCTGGAGAGTCTCATTCATTGCTGTGTAAAACATGTCCCATCTGTGAAGCTTTAAAAGGATGTCTGGATCTTTTATCTTTCCACACCATCGCATCAGACTAAACTCTCACCTGTTTCCTCTGTAATATGTGTCACTAAAACTGTGTAAGTAGAGCACAAACATTTCCTCTGTTTACGCTGTTCTGCAGCTGTCTGTCGAGGGTGCTTTCTAATATGGGGCACATTAGAGTGAAAGTTGTTTTTGTCATCTGTGGAGCACTCAATGAGTGTATCGTGATAAAATTAACAATCAGCTTTTAAGGTTTTTAGGGGTTATGAGTATCTGATTGCCCCCAGTGCGTCAGTTGTGGTACAAACTGTCCCAGAAAACAGGAAATGTTTGTGCTGCAAAGGCAGATCAGTTGAATCAGAGGTCCCTGCTGAGAAATGAGCTCCTGATGAAAGGGGGTTTGGGAGCGAGGGGGAACTGACCTGCAGCTGCTGCTGAATGATTTTCATGTTGTGTCGTTGCAGGAAGTTCTGCTCCTGCGAGCGCACCCTCTCCAGCTGGGACAGCAGGTTGGTGAAGAGCACCCCGGCCATCGACTCGTCGTTCACCGCCGTGTCCCTGCAACCAGACAGAGTGATACATTCAGGAGATTCAGAGCAACAAAACCCATGAAGAAGAAAGGAGTCACTGGTACAATGCTCGAGAGAAAAGTGTATGTTATCACTCACGAGTTTAACTTTTTAAGAATAGTAGTTATTTAGGAAGTCCTGACAGTAATAAACTGAATCCTCGTGTTTAGGTAGCTGCTGCTTCTGCAATCTTTTCTTTATGTAAACAAAACAGCGACTAAAAAGTAAAGCTAGTGCCAAACTGCAGTTCCTCTAATGGCTACCTGAGGCTGACTCCAAGAGCAAGCCAGTCCCCATAGACTCCCATGTTAAAATCATTGACTGTATATAAAAGATGGATGTAGGCACCATGACATCACCCATCAGCTTCTGATATCTGAATTTTTAAGCCTTAACGTGAGCGTTTTGGCCACCACCAACTTGGTTTTCTGACCATATATTTGGACAGTAAGGTGGAGTGCTAAGTTAAGTAAGCTGCTTCTTGGACTGTGTGAGCCTCACACTAAATCATATTATTTGAAAGATAATTGCATTAAAGTCAATTTAAGTCACTGAGAGCACAAATATATTCCAGAGGTCCAGTTCAGTGACTGCACTTAGCTGAGGTGACGCCGCCTGTGTTGGTACCCCTGTATGTTAAAGTGGCCACACCCCTAACTTTAAGTCTTACCAGAATCCAAATGGATGGGGGGAACTATCTGTTTTTTGTAGCAGGTTGTAAACATGTTTATTTCTGCTGTGAAGTTTAACATGGGAGTCTATGGGGACTGACTCACTGCTGGAGCCTCAAGTGGTCATTAGAGGAACTGCAGCTTTTGACACTAGCTTCATTTTTCATCCCTGGAGGTTGATGTTTGGTCAGCCATGAAAATATATTGTTTGAAGCCTGGTACAAAAACCAGTTTTGGTCTCTATGGATAGTTCTTTACAACAACTGTACAACTGTATCTCACCCCATATTTTAACCTCCTGAGACCCTGTGTCCTCATATGAGGACATTACATTTTGGCTTTTCTGCACCTTATACTTCATCCTGCTCCACAGTGTTTTATACTTTCTTAAGTAATGTTGACTTTATTGAGTTATGCTGTAAAATAAGCCCATTGTCTCCATATGGGGACATACTGGTCCTGGTTCCAGGGTTTTTGAGCTGCCTTAGAGTTTTTGGGTTCGTGTTTATTATTTAGGGATTTCTGTTTGGTTTCCACTGTTGTTCTTATGCTCCTAATTTCTAGTTATTGCTAGGCTGAGTTTTGATTCCTGTTTTCATTTCTTTGTTATTCCAGGTACACTCTGAGCCTCAGTTCTTGTGTCACTGAGTCTTAAGTGATGAGTCTTATTTTTGGTTCATGCATATTATTAGTAGTAGTAGTGGTCTCCTTAGTGTTCCTGTCTCACTCTGTGTTCCCATGTCCCTGACTTCTTGTTTTTATTCAGGCCTGTATTCAGTCTCTTGAAGTTTTTGACGTTCGGTTTTCTGTTGCGCCCTGTGCTAGTTTACTTCCCCTGTGTCCTCCCCCAATTCCCTGATTGTTTTCACCTGTTGTTAATTAGTTTCACCTGTGCCACAGTCCTCTCAGTGTATTAACAGTCCCGTCTTCTCTTTGTTCTTCATCTTAGTGTCTGTGTACCTCTCCTGGCATTCTGTGAAGAGTTTTGTATTCCTGCTTTGGACTTTTGTTTGTGGAGCAACTTTATTAAAAGTTTCCTTTTTGTTTGTCCTGCACTTGGGTCCTTTAATCCACTATTCATAACAATACTGCCACTGTATATAACAAGAAACAATCCATCATTAGTTTTTAGCAATGTTCAGGACACTAAAATAATTTTGTTGGCTATTCAGAACTATATATGGAGGAAAACTTTCTTGTGTTTTGAAAGCAATGAGAAGGAGAAAGATGTGATTTTTTTTTAATAACTCATAAGACCAAATTTGGACACAGTTGTTAGGAATCTGGCATAATCCATTAATAAATTTCAAATATTAAATGAAATATTATTTTTCCCAGAATAAAACTGGTTTGTAATGTTAGGTATATATGTTATTTAAGTAAGGCTTTCTCAGATCTAACTTAAACCTAACCTAAATCAGCTGAGACTGGAAAGTAAAACAGTATAAAGGAAAGACTTTCTGACAAAAATCCTTTACAGTCTTATTTATTCTCTTTTGAGATAAAAACCAAAAACTCTTTAGCTGCTGAACGCTCACTGGTTTCTCACTTTGTTTGCTGCTTGTTGATGAGGAAGAAGGTGCAGCTACAGCAGGGTTTTTCACTGAAAACAGCTTCCTGTAGGAAATGAGGTTGATGACATGAAGTTGTGGGTTCTAAAACCAAGAAGTCATGGTTTTTGATCCACCAGCTTCAATTGAACACACAACATAAACTCAGCAATTTAAATCCAGCCTTGTCAACAGTTATTTGACACACAGGTGATCATTTATGTTTGCAAAAACTTTCATGGAGCTTTAGAGGATGTGTGATTCAAGACCTGCTTTTCTGGACTATAATTTAAAGAGCTTTCTTATCTAGGCCCTTTAAAAATAAATGTAGGCATTTATGTATTTAAAATATATAACGAGTAATATTCCTGTTTTAATTAGCTTCTGTGTTAAATATAATTAGAAAATATAGTTAGATATGAAGAAAAGAAACGTGAGTTAATAAAAATAAAATTAAAATATGCACTTATTATCTCCAGTTTCAGTCTTTTTGTTTATTTTGTTAAGTTTTTATTTTATTTATTGAAGCTTATAAGTCTACATGACTGAGTCAAGGATTTGTTTTGTACCTGCCACCTACAGTATATATAAAAAAAACATGAAACTAATACTGAAACTGAAGCATTTTAACAAATAAAATGGCCAGCCCCACCCTTTGGAAACTAATTCACACTAAGCTAAACTGAAGAGAAAAGTTAAGATTTAAAATGCAAATAAAAAATCAGTCATTTATCTATTTATTTATTTTTAATTTTTAGCAGTTTTGGTCCTCCATACTAGCATAAATTGCTAAATTACAATCCACCACATATGAAGAAGAAAGAAAAGATAAACTGACATTAATCACTAAAAGAAGTATTTATTGGAAAAAGCAAATAAATAGGTCATGCCTACTTTAGTATACTAAGAAACAGATTAATATTATTTGTGGTGCATTTGATTGCATAATTATTTATTTACTGAGTCATTTATTTATGTATTTATTTAGTTTAATTTTGACAGCTTCGGTCCTCCATACCATGTGGTCTTTTCTCCTATAATGACAGCTGCGTTTCATGTGATGCAGAGTTTGTGCACTTTTATTTGCACATAGATGAGGACTCACCAGTCCTGAGACTCGATCCAGCTGGCCAGCCCCTGCCTGATGTCCATGGGGAAGTTATCATCATACAGGTAATCCACCTGCTCCAGGAGTCTGATCTCCAGCTGCTGAATCTGCTTCCACTGGCTCATTCCGATGTGCCTTCAGACACCACGCGATGCACACACCCGTTATCACCAAAGAGTGCTTTTAAAACACAAACTAAATGTTAAATATTATCTAAAATGTCATGTTATTTATTATATTTAATTATTTGATAGTTTGATGGTGTTTCTCCTCATGTTTGTTACCTGAGATGTTTCCGCGATGCCTTCCCGTCAGTCTTCATCTACCATGTGCACTTGTTTCTCTCTCTCTCTGACTTTCGTTTTTTATGCCACTCTCTGAGAGCAGGAAGCGACCTCATTTCCCCTCAGAGGCTGCTCTCAGGTACAGCAGGCCCCTCCCCATTCAGCCAATCACTGTATACACATGTAATCCTTTTCTGATGATGTGAGACAGGTAACATACACCAAGAAACGTGACATTGTAAGGCTAAGTTAGAGAAGTTGGAGGAAGTAGCCTAAGTTGGAGATCCTTATGCATATTTCTCACTTTAATACATTTAAATACCTAAAGTCCTGTCAGTTTCTCATCAGTTTTAAAGACCCACCTGTTTTGTTTGCTTTCCTTTCTTTTCATTTCCTTTTATTTCACTATTTCATGACTGCAGCCTGAGATAAAAGTAACCAAGAGGGTAACTGTGCAGAAGAAAGATGAGCTCAGTTGCTGAAAATGCAACAGCTAACTCAAAGTAATGAATGAGAAGTAGAATATAGCAGCCTTAATGATTAAATAGATCAATAGATCATCAAAAACTAAATAAATGGTTGAAATATCTCACAAAGTGAGGATGAACAATCTAAATTATCAGCTAAGCATAATGAATCAATCATAAACTGTTAAAGTCAATGACTGTAAAACAAAAAAATAAACAAAAAACAAACAAACAAACATTTATACAACTTTTATGCAATAAAAAAATTCGAAATTATTTTTGCTAAAGGCATGGCTAGCGGCTGAAATTGTTAGGTAAGCACAGTGGATAAGCCACAAACTGTAATATATCTTAAATTATGAATAAAAATATGTAGACTTTGCTAAAGATAGGGCTAGCTGGATTAACAGTTGAAATTGTTGCTAACTCAAAACCATTATGCTGTAAATGTTTTTCTAAAGTAGCAGTTAAATGGACATAATGGCATTAGGGTAAAAAAAAAATCTAATTAAATTAAACTGTGAAAAAAAATTGATAAATGTTGCTAAAGGTATGGCTACAAGTTAAACTGTTAGCTAAACACATTATACCGAATATAAGCTAAGTTTATCCATACTGTTAACTAACAATTCATTTAACATTTAACCATACCATCAATAAAATAATTAAAATACCTTTTACTCATAATTTTTAGCTAAACACAATGAATAAATCATAAACTGTTGAAATACAGTAATTATCTTAAATTGTGAGTACAAAGTTGTAAATTATTTTGCTAAAGGTGTGACTAGCGGTTAAACTGTTAGCTAACAGTATGGATTAAGTGTTGAAGTTGTTAACACAAAACTATTCTGAATAGCATGTTGTAAATTATTTTTATTTTCTAAAGGTTTAGGCAGCAGTTTTATTAACTCATACTATCGATTAACAGTTAAACTAGGTGGGTGAAAATATGGATAAAAAATTAACTTGGCTAACAAGGAGAAACTGCTCACTAGAGTCAATTTAAGGCTTTACATTTGTTTGTCTTTTAAAAAAAACTTGTACTCTTTATTCTGTGTATTTTTATGTACTTGTATTGGTAATCAATTCACTGGGACTCGAAAGCACTTTTGATTTGAACCTTGAATATCTGCTAATATCTACAACAGACTAAAACTTTTAACTTAGATTAAAGATTCAACAAAATCATGAAATCATAATGGATCAGCCTAAAAGTTAACCTACAAATATTAAATAATATCAAAATAAAGACTCACTAACAAATGTAAACATATTGGCTGAATTTCAATTTCTCAAGTTGTTTCTCTGATTAAAAGAAGTCAGAAATACAGTATTTGTAAAATTTAATATTATAAAACAATTTAAGTAAGTAATATGAACAAAAGTGCCTGTTTGTGCTCTAACCAATTAAAATCATATCAACATATTTTACAATTTGATATGAAATGAATTTGGTAGTTCTATTTAGCACAATAAACCCTTTGAGATGGACCATCTTGGTTGTCAAGTCTATCATAACAATGCAAGCAAATATGTTAAAAAAAAATAAAGAAAACAAAGACATTAAAGTAGGAGAGACACATTTTAAAACAACAATTCAACAGACAAACTGAGAGAATCTGCTCAAAAACATCTGAAAGAGGACAGTAAGTACATGAATAAACAGAGAGGACGTGAGCAAATGCTTCCCCATCAATACTCTAATATGAATTATTATAATATGATATTTAATATAAACATTAAATATACAGTAAATGTTTTGTTTTCATACTTGTTCACTTTTAGTTTTGTTTTTTATTAGTTTCAGTTAGTTTTCCTTTATTGTGTAATGGGCTTCATTTGTTGTTCAAGTTTAGAACGTTACAGTTATACAATACAAACACTTATTTCACAGTCGTATAACAGCCTAAGCAAACATATTATACACCAAAGCTGCTTAGGTGCGCTTTCTAGACAAACTAAAGACATTTGCTGCGTATTTTTAGCTTAATTTAGCTTTATTAGTACACAATTGTTTTGGTTCTCTTTTTTTTTTTTTTTTTTTTTTTCAAAATTTAAATTTTTAAATTTTATTTTTTTTTTTTCAAAGAATGAAAAA
>VUQI01048384.1:0-25718 GCA_015106735.1 Paratilapia polleni | reverse complement strand
TTTTTTGGTTTTTTTTTTTTTTTTTTTGCTTTTTTCCAAACTTAAGATAATAAGATATACTTAATTTATCCCAAGAGATGGTAAATTATATGTTACATCAGCCAAAACTATTAAGTTAGTAAGCAATTTTAAATTCTGGTGTGGATTTAGTGAATTGGAGAAGTATATCTTATCTTATAACAACATAGCTTACATAAAGTAGAAAAGCCAGTTAAGACAAGACAAAGTTATACAAAAGAAGGAGAACATTTTAATAGAAAAATGTGAAATAAAATAAAAGTAAAAGAGCTCAGTCAATGAAAATTTCAACAAAGGAGCTTGATAAGTAAAAACCTAACAATGCTCCTATTGTAGTAGGAGAATTTTCTGTATCTGTAACATTAGGGCAGATAGTTAAAACATTTTAAATAAAGGGCTGTATGATTCAACTCCTCATAACAAACGTTATTTATTAATTTAAGGTTATCAAAGTGCAGTGTTTAGTTCTTACAGTAACCCTCCCATCCAGCAGGGGGCGCCTGTAAAATGGCGGGCTGACGGCCGAATGAGTGAAGCAGCAGCGGTCAGAGGTGAAAGTTGACTCCGGTAAAAACATGGTTGAACACGGGGATATCCGCGTGGTTCACCGCGGCGGCAGTAAAATAAACTTCAGGGAGCCTGTCATAACCCATGACTCCAGGTGAGTATGCGTTTTAACCTGGTGGTGTTCACTATTTAGTCGAAAAGTCTCGCGCTGTTCGTACAGTTTTTACCAGCCGCAGAGCTAAAGCAGTTAGCACGGAGCTAAGTGCTGTATCTGCTGCTGTTTACAGGAAAGTATGAGCAGCTTCTCTCGGCTCTCTGACTCTGACTGAAAGATCATAACTTACACACTTGAACGGAGCTGTTTACCGCTCCTTAAATGTGAACTTTCCTATGTAAAAGACGCGTTTGTGTTGCTGCAGATTCCTGCTGTGCGCCTCCGGAGAGTGTGTGAAGGTGTTCAGCACCTCCACAGAGGAGTGTATACACGAGCTGCGGGGTCACACCGGCCTGGTGACAGGTGTGCTGCTCAGACCCTCCAACCACCTGCAGGTACAGTCACCCCTCCGTCTTCAATCAGAAACTCACACATCTTCATGGATTTAAGGTTAAGGATACAGAGTAAAGCAGAAAATTACCACAGAGAAGCTGCTGAAGCCACTTTTTCTTGATGAATAACGTGTAATTATTAATTACTGATCAGTTATTAAAGGTTAATTCACCCTCAGCTCTTTTTATTCCTCTTTGACCACTTATTAATTGACTTATTCCACGTTATTCACACTGTTTGTTCATGGCTCTGTCCCAGAAAGCAGGGGGAGAAACTCCCCGTTTTCTGTTCCAGAAAGAGAGCTAACCTAAACTCTGAGTCAGTTACCATGGTAACAGACTATATGACCCTTACCTTTCCTGCCCGCTGTCTCCTCCCCTCCTGCTGCACCTGAAACAGCTGACACTCACTTTCTTTTCTTCACTCATACACATGCTGGTCGCTTTATTAGGTACATCTTGCTAGTATTGGATTGGAGCCCCTTTCACCTTCAGAACTGTCTTAGTTCTTCATGGCACAGATTCAACAAGGTGCTGGAAACATTTCTCAGAGATTTTGGTCCATCTTGACATGACAGCATCAAACAGTTGCTGCAGATTTGTCGACTGTACGTCCATGATGTGAATCTCTCGTTCCACCACATCTCAAAGGTGCTCTACCAGTTTGAGATGATCTGAGCTTTGTGACACGGTGCGTTATCCTGCTGGAAGCAGCCGTCAGAAGATGGGTACACTGTGGTCATAAAGGGATGGACACGGTCAGTAGAAATACTCAGATGGGGTGTGGTGTTTAAATGATGTTCAGTTGGTACAAAGGGGCCCAAAGTGTGCCAAGAAAATATCCCCCACATCATTACACCACCAGCCTGAATTGTTGATACAAGGCAGGATGGATCCATGCTTTCTGTTGTTTACACTAAATTCTGACCCTACCATCTGAATGTTGCAGCAGAAATCGAGACTCATTATGTTGTAACAAGTGGTTATGAGTTACTGTTGCCTTTCTATCAGCTCGAAGCAGTCTGTTCAGTCTCCTCTGACCTCTGGCATCAACAAGGCATTTTCACTCCGAGAACTGCTGCTCACTGTTTATTTTCTCTTTTTCGGACCATTCTCTGTAAACCATAGAGATGGTTGTGTGGGAAAATCCCAGTAGATCAGCAGTTTCTGAACTACTCAGACCACCCTGTCTGCCACCGACAACCACGGCCCTTTCAAACTTCAAAAATTTCTTCTTCATTCTGATGCTCAGTTTGAACTTCAAGAGGTCGTCTTGAGCTGCTGCCATGTAATTGGCTGGTTAGATATTTGCGTTGACAAGCAGTTAAACAGGTGTACCTAATAAAGTGATCGGTAAGTGTATGTTTGATTGTTGCAATGCAGCCTTTAGATGCTAAAGTTGAAACTGCAACATCTTTTCATCAGTCTTACAGAGTCTAAATCTTACCACAGGTCTGTAAGTAAACTGTCTTCTCTGTTTGATCCATATTTTTATCTTCACATTTTGCCCCTGTCAGGTTACAGCTGAATATATATTTAGTAAACATAAAATGTAAAATTTGTTTAGATTCCAGCTTTATTTTCTGTTAAGGAAAATTCACGCTGGGTAAATTAAGATTGAGTGCCCGAGTCCTTTCATGGTCCACATTAGCACACATTTCTTGATCCGTTTCAGCTCCACTGGATTAAAACGGACTCAGCTCTGCTTTCTTTCACGACTCACACATGAGCTTAACTCAGGGTGAACATACTCAGAGCTGACTGAACTAACCCTAATCAGCAGAAACTCGGCTTTTAAGGTTAGAATCAGTTTGTTAAACCTGGTTTCTGGAGCAGGGTCCTGTCTTTCTGCTTTGTTTTTTATTGTTTTGACTGTCTGTACTTTTCTTTTATTATTGGTTACATTTTGAAAATTCCTATACAAATAGAGTTTATTATTCTTACATGTCTCACCCTGTTTGTGCTGTGCTGCAGGTTTACTCTTCGTCAGTAGATGGCACTGTCAGACTTTGGGACTTCACAGATGGGATTCTCATTAAGGTTGGACACTGACTCTTGTTGTTTCTCTTCAGTCTTTTCTGTCACTGTGGATCAACAGACCTGAGCTCTGACACACACTCACCTTTCTTGTTTAGTCTCTAAAAGTGAAATTAAGGGTTTTGTGTATGAAAGGCAGTCCCCAAAAAGTTAGCCTGAGCTGGACACGTTTGATCAGTCAGTCTGCGAACATGCAGATCCTCAGAATTAAAACACACATATGGTTTTTATCTCAGTAAAAGCCATATGTGTGTTGTATTGTTATTTTCAGAGGTGTTTTTTTTAATATATTTTTTTTATTTATTTATTGGTAGCAGTTTTTTATTTTTTTATAGACTTAATGGGACTTTCCTTTGTCGGCCTGGAGTGATCCAGAGCTTAACGTTTTTTGGCTTACAAGTTCTGTTAGTTTGAGTAGGTGGAAACCATTCGTCTAGTATGGATTTAAATACATTCAGCATCCTGATTATCGAGCACCTCCACTTGTCCTCGCATCAGTTTTATTTTTTGGACTAGTTTTGATTAAGAAAAAGTGGAATATTAGATGATGATCTGAGTGGGTTAACAATAATCCAGAGTTGATAATATGCTCAAAATAGGTTGTGAATATAATACCAAAGTTGCAGATGTATTTGCTATTCTAGTTGATTTGTAGATGAGAGGAAAAGGTAAAGGTAAGATGCATAAAGAATATTGAGCTGGTAAATTTGATTCACTTTTGAGAAAGTCTCCTAGAAGAATAAGTACTTTCCCCTTATTGGCTACAAAATGTGTAAATTGAAGAGAAGAAGGAGCGGGGTGTCCAGAGTGGAGCTCTGTGAGTGACTGATCGGCATAATGATTTCTCAGAGGTGTGACAGCTGTGTGGTCTCTTCCAGACTTACGTCATCGGATACCCGATCTACTCCATCTGCGCCTCTGCCAGCCACGAAAAGGTCATATTTATTGTTACGCCCATGCCGAGCGACAAAAGAGCCGGTAAGTTTCACATCTAAACTCCCTTTAGACTCACTCTGTAGTGTAGTCTATAGTGTGAACTGCACCTACCATAAAGACTTAAAGGAAGCCCCCAAACGACAGGTTTGTGATTGAAGTTTGATTATTTATTTAATCACAGGGTGACATTAACTGAAAGCAGCTTACCAGGGTGAACCAAGGGCCAAAATAACAGACAGAGTAGAGCTTTCTGTCCAAAACGTTCTGCTTCCTTACCCTGGGTGACTTGTAATAAACCAAACTCCCTCGAAAAAGGCGGTTTGCCCCTTCTGCTTTAGTGCTTTTACACATGCCTTTAATATGAACAAACTATAGGCGACTGAAACTCACAAACACACAGAATGAGTACAATAAGGTTTGAAGGCTGAGGCCAGGACCGGGATGCTGCTGCTGCTACTGCAGGAATCGGCTTTTTAAACAGCAGGATGGGATGAAGGTGCCGTAGACACGTCATCGAGCAGGCCCGAGAGTCCAGCCGTGAGACAGAAGTCTGCAGGGGGGGACACTCAGAGATCCTCAGAAGTAGAGAGGTCACACTCTCTTACAAAAACAGCTGCACAGGAACAGGAAAAGAAAGAAAAACCAGGCCAAAAGTCATGTTGGTTGTCTTCATAAAGCTCATGGTTTAAACTTTGGAGTCATAAATAGATGTTTGTAATTTTAGGGAAACATCCTTGGTTATTTTTTGAGACTGTCGTGCAGCTAGAGGATCCCAATGTTTATAGACGGGTCTCTATAGCTGTGCAGAGTCACGATTGATGGGTGGGTTCAGTTATGCCATTAAAGTATGGTTTCTGACACCTAAAGAATGAGTAGATTTGAGAATTTATTTGCAGTTTGGATCAACCTTTCAAGTTAATGTCAGGTTTCACATTTAGAAACGATTCAGCCATGTTCTCGTCTTCCTGAAACTGGTCAGGATCTGCACCACAGACACTACAGAGCATGTAGGAAAAGAAGGGAAGGCTGTGAGCCACTAGATGTTTTTCAAGTTTAGAGGTGTTGTTGGCTAATTTTCTAACTTACATTAAGTTTTTTTTTTTTTGCGTCAGTAACATTGCTGAGATGTAAGTCACACTAAAAATCATCCTGAAATTTATGTTTGCAGCATTTTCTGAGCTTGCAGACAGCCAAGAATCATGAGTACAACATGTTTAAACACTTAAAATCCCAGGTTTAAAAAATGAATAACTAATTTATCATTGCTGGAGCATGTCACCAGAAATCAAAGCAGGAAGTGCATAAAAAATCACCTTACTGCAGGAATCAAAGCGTCTGAGAATCAAAATGATCTGTAGTCCTCCCTTAAATGGAAACCACTGTTTTTTTCGACTTTCAGGGCAATAAATGGAAACATTAAAAAACAAAAACTTGCCAGAGCCAGACTGTTAAATGTGTTTAAACATCTCTGTGTTGAATGTTTTTGCTTGTTTTGGAATAGTTTCAATGTGTAGGAGTCACCAGATCATCCTCAGACCAGCTTTAAGATGTGGGAAGAAGAAACTGGATTAGAGGTCACTGGGTAGGAATGTGGAAAAAGGCTGATTTTTTTTGACTGTGTGTGTGTTTGCAGAGCTGTTCCAGCTGGTTGCGGTTCATCTGCCACAGAGCGGAGATCAGCTGGTGGAGACCCGAGAACTTTCTGCTGTGCTCAGCGACGTCAGCTCCAACCCAGCCGCCATCACCTTTGGTAGAGGGGTACGCACATGCCGCAGTTTTGGCAGTAAACTGTGTAACAAATAAATAACTGACCAATATTCAGCTGCGTTTCCAGTACCTCCCTCATCTTGTGGATTATCTTCCAGCTCCTCCGTCTTGGACTGCAGCTTGTACTCCTTGCTCTGCTCTGAGGCCTCGGTGGGCTCAGCCTAGTGGCTCATGAACCAGTTCACCACCTGCTGCAGGTTCTGGTTGGAGTGACCCTCCAGTTAACAGTGGAGCTCCAGAGCAGAACAAGGACAACTGTCTCCAGCTGCAGTCCAAGACATAGGATGAAGTTGGAGTCCATCTGACTGCAGGATGAGAGACTTTAGCAACATCTTAACTTTCAAAATAAGAGTAAGGGATTGTCCACTGGTCGATCGTGGATGGTGTCGTAAAAAAATGATAAAAGGAGTCACCGAACATACCTTGGCAGCATGAACATACTAAAGAAGACTGCCTGAAGAAGCAGAACGATGGATTCAAACTCCACTCAGCATTTCAATAAAGGAACTTAAACACACTTCAAAGTGTTATAAGTTTTCCTCATATTGTTCAGGCCCAGAATGAACTTTTTATAAGTATATTTCACCTTGTTTAGCAGATGACAGTTCAGGCTTTACTTCAAACTGACATCCCCTCTTCAATCTTCACAGGGGGAGTATCTTGCTTCAGTGAATGGTTTGAAGCTGGAGGTCTATTTCTTCAAGAAGCAGAAGTCATACAGGTGAGAGTGAAGATGGAAATTGGTGATGGCTCAATCCCTTTTTTTTTTCTTCTTTTCTTTTTTTTTTTGTTATGGGACCTACTTTTCCTTATGTCCTGTCATATATATCCTGTTCCAAAAGTGGATGATCGTTTTAAACTTGTCAAAGTTTTAAATAATAAGGTCAGTTTATGTATAAGGAATCCCCCTGAGCCCAAAGCTCAGGCTTCAGACTGCTCTAAACACTCAGTTTCATACAGTCAGAGAAGAAAAGTCCCTAATATGGTCATCTCAGGCAGTTAAGGCCCACCCACCTGCTGTTCAAACCTTTTGTTTTTAACGGGGAGCCAGTCAGAAGAAGGTATGTCAGAGGTTGTACATAGTTGTTGTTGTTTTTTGTTTTTTTTTTAAGTTTGAGATCTGCTGCTTTAGATTATAAATAACTTAAATTATAAATATAAACTGTCACAAGTGACAAAGGTCATGAATCATAAAATCTCTGTTTGCTGATGTTCAGTAACACCAAACAGCTGTCCTCGTCTGGGTTGTCAGGTTTTCCCTAAAAGAAGACAACAAGAAGGGCGGCAGGAACACATTCACGTGCATCGCCTGCCACCCAAAAGATGACTGCATCGCAACAGGACACGAAGACGGAAAGATCCGCCTGTGGTGAGTGACCTCGGAGCAAGCAAACACAGATTATTGTTGGCTATTAAACTTCTGCTGCTAGCTTTTTGGTGTGTGTTGTAAAACTTTGTTTGACATTCATCCTTTCAGGAGAAACTTCAACCATAAGAAGGAGTACACATACTCCACCCTGCACTGGCACCACAGCGCCGTCAGCTCGCTGTGCTTCACTCCAGAAGGTATTCATGGCTGTCATTGCAGAATTATTACAGGGTTCCCCACAGGTCATTAGGAGGTCTTCGAAAGTTTGAAATTAAAACCCAGATAAATATGGGCTTAAAATGCCTTGCATTTATTCATGAGAGCCAGTAAAACTATTTTCTTAAAGTTGTTGCTTGCTAATATTTTCTTTTTGTTATTGTTCACATTTATTTTTCAGTAACGTGGGCTGGCACACAAGGGGACGTTAATGTAACAGGACAATGTGGCCATCTAGAGAGATTTAGGGAGAAAAAGAACCAAAGAAAAACTTTAAATACTATCTGTCAAAGGGATGACTGCAGTTTGAATAGTTGTATACTGAAATTTTAGTTATGATTTGGTTTATAAAAGCTAGAATATATTACATAATTGCAACACTGTTTGGTCAGAAATCACTCCTCGCTGTGTATCTAAGTTTGATTTTGTATTATCAGGGACTAACCTGCTGAGCGGAGGCGTCGAGTCGGTGCTCGTCCAGTGGAGATACAACCAAGAGAGCGAACGGGACTTCCTGCCCCGCCTGGGCGCTGCCATCACGCACATCGCTGTCTCACCTGACGGAGCGCTGTTCTGTACCTCACACAGTGACAACAGTAAGGAGCCCTGACCTGCAGGATTAAATCAGCTTTTAATGCAGTTTCAACACAAATACATAGGAACTGTTCCCAGTGACTCTGTTTGGCAGCACGCGTTCAGCAAACTTTTTTGTTTTAAAGTCAAGTCCTCCACCTCTCAGTTCTCACTAATTAATTGAAGATCATTTTAAGGCACCTGGAGTCTGCAGATGTTTTGTCTCATTAGTTTAAGTTTATACTTTTGTATGCTTTGATTTTGCTGTGCATTTGTGTGTATTACTAGTGTACATAACCAACTTCTGATTGAACTTCTGCCTGTCTTGCACAGGAAACTTGTGAGAGAGTGTTACTTTTTTCATTTATTAAAACAAAACAAAAAAATCAAATAAAATGCACTGAAATCTGAATCAGGTACACTTGTAATAGATGCTTTCTCTGAACTTTGTATATTTGGAGCTGCTTCAGAGATTTTCTTGTTTATTGAAGGGTCTGTTTTTTTTTCTTGTTTAGAGATCACCATCATCCAGAGTTGTGTTAAAGTGTCTGCTGTCATTCAGGGCCTGGTCAAAGGTGAGTACAGACTGTAAAGTGATTGTAAGCATGTTGTGTGGGCTCATAAATAATAAACATATCATGTAAGTTACCTGTGCAGTTCTTTGAAAACGAGAAGCACCAGTGATAAGATATACTGTATTTATCACAAAAATTGGTAAAATACTGAAGCCAAAACATGAAACCTCAGTAAAATAAATACAATATCACAGAACAAAGTAGCTCAGAAACTTAAAAAAAAAATACACAAAAGAAGGAGCTCAGTTAAATAGAAAATAGAAAGAAGTGAAGAGCTCAATAAATCAGAATCTAAACATGATACAATGAGGATCTTAAATATAAAATAAATGCCGGTATTGTGGTATCAGATGTCAGAGAAAGTGTTCAGCTGCATGTCCAGTAAGAAGTTCAGATGGTGGTCAAGATCCATTAATTATCCACATCCATTTACCACAGCCACAGTCTTGAAACAGCAATGACAGGTTCTCTCAGCGAGTAATGATTTAGTGAGTAGTGATGATAATTTATGGTGCCACGTTTGCGTAGGTATTTGCCTATACAGAGTGAAGGATTATGGGTATGCAACCAACACATACGTGCTTGCGTGCAAAAAAAACGAACAGCTCAATGTGGATGGCGCTGTGCATAGGTCAAATGCTGATTGGTTGAAAAGTGGAGTTCAATGTGTGGAGAGAAACATGACTAAACATCAAAACCAGCATGAGAAGCGCAGACAGTGGCTGCAGGGGAGAGCTTTCATTGTTTTTATTTGTTTTATTCGGTTTCGATACCAACATCAACACAAGCAAGAGTAGCCCACAGATCAGTTGTTTGTGGCGCTGCCCTCTGGTGACAGTAAACAGCTATGACACGTAGACAACGGTCTGCAAAGCTCTGTAGGGTCTGCGTAGGACCAACGCAGGACAATATGGACCAGCAGTACAGTATTCAAGCCACAAAAGTGTTTCTTCACATATTGGGATCACACCAATTTTCAATCCAAGCTAGTGCAATCCCTCAACATTTCTTTTTACCGCTCAGATTAAGGTTTCTGTAAACCCAAAAAGTCTTGAACCCAGGTACAGTCACTCTGTGGTCCAGGAAGTGTGAACTTCTGCACAGAGCACATCAAACTTCACTCACTGTGTCCCCTCAGTTCTTAATCAGCTCGCTGAACTCATTCAAATTATTGTCCAACCACCTCACATTCCGCATGATGATCGCTGGAGCAGTCAGTTTATAATTCCTCCTCTTAGCTCTCCACTTAGCTCCAGCTCAGGTGGATCATCTATTTTCAGAATTAATGACCTCATCATCAAGTCTTTTATTATAATGTGCTTTTCCCAGCAGATTGAGCTGAAGAGTGCATGTTTTATAGATGAAGCTTTATTCTTTCTTTATATGTCACATCTGAAAGAGAAAAAGGTGGTCTGGTCTGTCAGGTTACTCTTCATTAAACCCATTTTCTCGTTCAGGAGACGACATCAGGACAGATTTGATCGTGGACCCTCGCAGCAAAGCTCTGGTGCTAAACGGGAAACCTGGACATCTGCAGTTTTACTCGCTCCAAAGAGACAAACTGCTGTACAATGTAAGCCCTCAACCGATCTCACACGCTGAGTGGATTTGAAAAATGTGGAAATATAACTGGGCTGATATCTTCTGTTTCTCCCACAGCTGGACATTGTGCAGCAGGAGTACATCCATGAATCTGGCCTGGTGCAGTTTGAGGTGGTCAAAGCAACGTTTGATGCCTCTGGTTCGTGGTTAGCAACGGTGGAAGAAAGAAATCAGAAAGCTGCTGAGCTGGAACTGAACCTGAAGCTGTGGGCGTTTGATGAACAGACACAGAGGTACAGATGTTACAGCTGTTTGTCTTTGGGCTGTGTAGTCAGTCAAGTTTTTTCTTTAATATAATGAAAACAGTTTAATAATAACCAACCGCAACCTTGTTACATGCAGTTTTGTGCTGAACACAACCATCTCGGCCCCCCACGACGCCCAGATTACCGCCATGTGCTTTCGCCAGGCCGCTGACAGCCAGACAGCGCTGCTGGTCTCCACCAGCAAAGACGGACACTTCAAAGCCTGGCAGCTCACCGCTCCAGCCCACACAGAAGGTACAGACGGCGAGCAGTCAACCAAAAGGTGTTTGGCTGAGCAGTGAACAGAGAAGAGTTTTAATATTTAATCTTGGTTTATTTTTGCACTTAATTAGGCACATGAAAATGGAGGACCTAAAGTGCCAAAAAAATGTGACCATTTAAGAAATTAATACATAACTCAAAAAATAAATATATGGCATTAAATGCATCAGAGATGTTAGAAATACATGTAGGAATAAATTGATGCCTTAAATCAGTTGTTTCATAAATTTTTTTTTAAAGGGCATGTAATATGGATGACCAAAACTGCCCAAAAAATAAATGAATGAATGAAAAAATAAAGAAAAGAAAACTCAAAAAATAAATATGTTTTTATATATTATAATATGCTATTAAATGAATCAAATATTATAATATAATTATATACACACACACCCCTCCAGTTTACTTTTCAAAAACAGTTTTGATTTTTATGTTTTATTTTTATATTTTTATTTATTTTTCTATTTATTTTCTCTTATGTTTAATTAAAGGATGTATATGGAAGACTGGAACTGCCAGTGATCAAATAATGACTGAATAACCAAAAAAAAACCAAATAATATCCCATTAAATGCATCAAAAACAATAATGGAAACTAATGTAGGCATGAATTAAGTTATAATATGTGATATAAATGTGTTTTTTGTTGGGTTGTTTTGTCTCATGATTTTGGCAGTTTCAGTCTTCCATATGTAGGAAGTTCTCTGTGAATTGTCTTCATTTAAAGAATTTGATTAAATAACTTAATCACGTTTCATGTACATGTATGAAATTTGGTACACACACCCAACATTCAAAGATGTATAAAAAGCCTCTTGGAGCTACGTCCTAAACCCAACAGGAAGTCTGCCATTTTTAATTTAATATGCAATTTTGGCGTTAATATTGCCATTTCCAGAGGTTGTACTTTAACTCCCCCTAGAGATTAAACTGGATTGACATGGTCAGTTTGATGTAAAGATGTTGGCGATGCTAAATTGTGTGTCTGTGGTGCTGCAGCTTATTTGATGTTTTGCCATTAAATTCTTGCCAAAACTTCACGTTTGATAAGAGTCGAGACCTGAACACATCGCAAATTCGGGTGCTATCATTCAGTCAGTCATAGCGCCACCTAGTAGCAAAACAAAATCAGTATTATGTGATATACATGATGTACATGATTTACAGCAACATGACATATACTTAGGGGGTGTTCTCTGGCACCACATAATGGGAACAGGAAGTGATAAGTAACCCATTTGTCGAATAGGCGATGAGATTCAAGGCCTTAAGACATCAACACGCCCACAGGAAACTCCTCGAAGTGCCCAAAGTTGTGAGGGCCCGATCATCACTGCTTGCAGCTTTCATTTTATTTCAGATTCCTCATAAAACATCTTAACTGCAGATCATAATGTTCCACCATAATTTTTTAACAACATATTGCATTTTTTTAACATAAGCAGTCACAAAGAATCAAAGACAAACTAACAAAACAAACAACACCCAGTAATCCACATCCCAGAAAACCAAACACACAAATTCACACAATAAAAAAAAATTGTTTTTTTCCAGATGAGAAAGTGCCCAATTACACCAAATATTCAGAACCAAACCTTTTTAATCACCTCTTATTTGTCCTTCAGTATGTTTGTCTGTATTTGTCCTATGTGTAATATTTGGTCTCCAAAACAATGAAATAATCTTTTTGACCCATTAAAAACTGAGGTTCATTGAGGTTTGTTCTTTTTTATAATTGTCCAAGTAGAAATTGTGCTCTGGATGCTTTCCTCCTGAGTTCCTTTGTAGTCTGGAGGACATCATTAGGACTCGGGCCACCTTGTTGGTGCCAGGCTCTCCCCGTTTAGCTTTTCAGCACATCACGCTGAATATTTTGGCCAAACTAGGCTCTTTTTTTCCCCACAGTAATTCAGCTGATGTCTGTCCCCCTCTTTATTTCCTCTGACTTGCAGATGAAAGTCCTTCCTGGTTGTGTGATTTTGTCGGAGCCTATCACGGCCTGGTGCCTGAATGCTGCAGCTTCTCGGCCGACGGCTCTCTGCTGGCTGTCGCCTTTCAGGAGGTGGTGACCATGTGGAGCCCCGCCTCCTGGGAGCTCCTGATGACTCTGTCGCAGCCGCCAGGAGCTGTCAGGTCCGAGTGTACACATGCACACACAATGAGTCAGACCTCAGCTGCTTCAGTGGTGAACTATTTAAGTTTGCAGCACCGTTAAGCATTGTATGCTCGGTCAGGTAACCCTCTGCTGAAACCTGCTTTCTTATTGATGAGGGCGACTCCTAAGGTTTCAAGGCAGCGCTGGTGGTGTTTCCCTCGCATTAGTGATTAAAAATGGTAGCCTGTAAAATGTATATAGGAGCATTAGTGAGAATAAAAAAGTGAAATGAGTCAACAATCAAAACCTTAATGAGTAAAAAGCCAATAAGAGCAGTTTATCGAACCACCTGTTGAGCGAGTTTAAACATTAAGAAAAGCGTCTTTTCAGCTTAATTTAGCTTTTGCAACACCAGAGCTAAATTAAGAAGAAGCTAAAACGAAAGCTGTATGCAGACAAACTGCTTGTTTGGTTTGCCACAATCTTGAAATTTTTCCAATTTCTTGTAAACTTTGCTGCAGGCTGACAGCAGCCACCCTCACTCTTTCTAGCAGACATACCTGCAGCATGCAGGGGGGAGTCTAAAGGATGGCCTTAACATTTCCTCCACTACATTTATTTTTAAACTTTAGTTACTAGTTTTGTTTGTAGATTTAGACTGTTGATATAAAATATAGATTTACTAATAAACTGTCCAATATTAGTGTAGGCTAGTATAGAAATAAACAAGAATTAAACTCTTTTTCTGAGATTTTTTTTCTTAAATTTGAGTTTTTTCTCATAAATTGGAGGGGTTTTTTAATCTCATAAATGCAAGGTTTTTTTTTCCCATGAAGTGATTTTTTTTTTTCTCGGAAACTGTTTTGTTTTTTTCTTGTACATTTGTGAGTTTTTTTCTCATGAATTTACAACTTTAATTTTAAGAAATAAGTTTTTTTTTTTTTTGCTCTGAATATTATTTTCTCTTTCCCTGACCTTCATTTTTTAAAATTATATTTAGTTATTTATTTATTAAAACCTCTATGTCCCTGATATGCTGTCGTGCTGGTGTGTATATATATGAATTTTTTGGAGATTATAAAAACATTCAATGGGTCAGTGTGTGGTTGTGTTTTAGGTCAGGGCCTACCATGTGACTGACCAGCCACCCTGTGCACTGCCACAGTGAAAGCGTTCAGGTTGAGGCTTCAACAGCGGGGCTTCGCAAACTAATGTGTGTCAGCACCCTGGTTATGGCCATCTTTTCTATACAGTCTAAGCATAAAATGCTTGCAAAACAAACAGCTAGTGTTGTAAAATTTGTGTAAAATGATGTAACGAATGCACAGATTCTCACATTCAGTTAAAAATGGACAAGTAAATGGTTACAACTGAAGTAACAGTGGACAGTTAGTTAAAACACAGCATGTGCACAGATCCATTATGATCAGCTGTTTTGAAAAAGTCTTTGAGTTAAACGGCTTTTCCTGGCAGAAGTTCACAGCTTTGTTTCTCACGGCAAACAAAGGGTTTTTAACCTCCTGAGCAAAAGAAGTGCTGGCTGTCAGCCAGCCGAACGCGGGGGGGATGAGAGAGGCTGCAGTTTCGCAATGTTCCTCGAGTCTTGAAAAATGTTGGCACGTGTCCTCTCTGCTGACAAAAGAGGCCCACACAGGTCACTGAGGACATGAAACTACTGTTGCTGGTTTCTGTACCACTTTTATGAAATAATCCCCAAAAAACAAAGTCAGCTTTTAGCAGATTTGTAAGAAAAACAAAGAGAGAACTTGTATTTTGTCTTAAAATGAAGGAACCAGATTGTTGAGAAATTTCTTTTAAACAGTAAACAACACTTGAACGTGTCCCCGGGGTAATTACTGGACATTTATTTGTGTTTCCTTTTACATGAACCTCGGCTTGTCTGGAATAAAAATCCGTAGCAGACTCACTCCAAAAAGTCAGTCACACTCTGACAGCCTCTTCAAATGAGCAGACATTTTCTGTTTAATTTGGGACTCAGATTTGAAGACTGGGGAGCCTGTTAATGGACACATGTTTAGACAGCTGCCTGTTGCTACTGCTTACATAACCACCACCTATAGATGTCCAGAGCTGAGTCACCAAATCTCAGGAATTAATGTTTGTGCTGAGCAATGATAAAATGGGCACATTTCACTTCATAAGAACCATTTTAAAAGAAAAATATGACTGTTTTTCTAATAGGAATGTCTGCTTTTGGTTTTCTGGGCTCTTGGCTCTTCGTGGGTGTTCAGCCCTGGCTTGCATGTTGAAGCCCCCAAAGTGGAAAACTGAAAAGATAATCCTGTGAAATATGTGTGGTGTAAGGAGCTGGTTGGTTGGGGGTTACACTTGAGATTCTTTAGTCACAAGATAAACAAAAGGGATTTTTTTTTTTCTCCATCAGGGATCTTTGTTTTGGCCGACTGAGCTGTTCCAAATATCTGCTGGGAACCACCTCCAGCAATCTGCTCTACTGCTGGAACCTCCTCACCTGCTCCTGTAAGACCTCCTCTCTACAGACATGCTTTTTATTGCCAATATCTGCAGATTGTAAAGTAACAAATGGCCTGTTGACTGATTTCTAGCTACTAAATAAAACAATGTGTCTCTGTCTGTTTTTGCCCTCCGTGATTTCCTCCGGTCTGACAGTGGAGTGGAGCACCTCCATGGACATCAGCCTGCTCCTGGCCGACCCCCTCTCCGAGAACATGGCCGCCTTCTGCTCTCAGAGCGGATCCACTGACTGTAAGCTTTAGACAGAAATCTGACTTTGGGCATGTCGAAGTTAAAACTACATGAAATCTGACCTGACTGGCTCATAGGGGTGCTGCAACCTGTGCTAAAGATTGGACTCAACAAGGAAATCCAGTTTAATTTGACTTCAATAAAGGGCCAATCCATTAAGTTTATCTTGCAGGGAAGAACCAAATTTACAGTTTACTCAAAGCTGTCATTGTGTATGGAGGACCAAATGTGCCAAAATAAAATGAATAAATGTTACTACTGGCTTTGCAACAGTCCCACCAATAAAGAAACATAAATGGCTCAATAAATAAATTATTATGCCATCAAATAGATCAAAAATAATGTAAAAACTAAATGTCTTCATTAATTATTTTGTAAAATGTGACTTACACTGATATTTCTGTTTTCATAGGCTTTTGTTTATTTGTAGTTTACACATTTGTCTAACAAGCGAGAGGTCCCTGGTTCAATCCCGGGAGGAGACATGAATCCCTTTTGGGTTGTTTCAGGAAGGGCATCCGGCGTGAAAATCTGCCAAATCAAACAAGTGGAGCTACCTGCAGTGGCGACACCTTGTGAATCAGGGAGCACCCGAAAGTGGCTTCTATTTTGTATTAATTCCCTGATTTAATTTCCCAATGTATTTGTACATTTATTACTTTTATTTATGTATTTATTTATGAATTAACACGCAAAATTGAAATTCAAAGTAAATAAATAGGGGAATTAATACAAACTTTAATTAATTCACAAGCCAAATAAAACAAATATCAATTTATGCCACATTTTATATACTAAATAATGCCTAAATTTGTTTTTAACATTGGTTTTGGTGCATTTACTGAGTGATTTATCAATTTACTTTTATTATTTTTGTAGTTTTGGTCTTCCATACCAGCATAGCTGCATGTGAGTTTTCTTCATTCAAAGGATTTATGTATGTTATTTTTGGTGCACTTAATGGCGTATTATCTATTTACTGAGTTATTTATTTACGACTTTTGACAGTTTTGGTCCTCCATAACTCAATTTATAAAGTTGAAGGACCAACAAAGTCAACATTGTTTCATTGTATGGTACTGTGAATATATGTAATTGTATATAATGTGCATATAATTTCATGGTAGTACAGCCAATATTGAGATATTTCTACCAAGACCAAAATGGGGAAGATACAGCTGCTGCTTGCTTAATACAAGAGACTCCCTGTCTCGTACATCACTGTATGTCCTGTTTCTTCTTATTTTTTCCACTTTGTTTCTGTCTTTTCTGCTTTTAGTGTTTGTGTTCAAGCCCAGCGAGCCGCGGCCTCTGTTTTCCCATAAGGCCGTGTGCTCGGGAGACGTGACTCGAGCCGTCTTCACCCCGAGGGAGGAGATGCTGGAGAGCTGCGAGGAGAGCAGCCAGTGGCTCAACCGCTCTCAGCTTTACTTTCTCACACAGCACATGGTAAAAACACCAAGCATACCATAAGTTTACCTGTCGACAAATAAAACTTTAGGTCTGCTTTAATGCTGTTTAAGTGACAGGTAGGACCGTGTTTTTTGGCAGGGAGAGTCAGTTTAAAGCAAACCAGGTTTTTCCTGCATAGAAAAAGTGTTGGCGCCCACCAAAGAGGTTTTGTCCTTCCACCAAAGGAGAATCACCAGTTTTTCAAAGTGGGGTTTTATTACTCAAACAAAATACAATTTTATAATTTGAATTTGTCAAAAGGCCAAAAGATAATAGGAAAATGCACAGATGTCTGTTGAGTAAGGTCATGCAGACGTTTTGCTTTACGTCTATGACCAGTCGTGCTGTAGTCGCCCCCCAGAGGCCTGTTTTGATCGTCTGTCTTGTTCCAGAAATACTGTTTTAACACCTAAGGGCCTGTGTCCAGAGACCGTTCTTATCATTCTCAGCATCTGTTTTCTATATACATCTGTATGAATCTTGTTGATGTCACTTCTCTCTCACCGACCAGCTGAAAATCAAGACGGCAGATGAGAAACTGATCCTGGTTGTCACTGAAAACCCAGTCGTTGCGTTCGCATCAGGTTTCGTCTCCTGTTACTCGTGTGAATCCAGTCAGAGTCCAAATGATGGCTGGGATCAAGTTACAGGAAGTCTTACGATTTTGCTCACTTTTCTCCAGGCCCCCTCCATTTTATTTCTGTCTCTTACCTAAAAGCGAAGTTGAGTCTTTCAGCTTCAGCTTCATGCTCCTCCTCTGTTTCTGATTGTCTGTGGCGTCAGGAGAATCCCAGCTGATGGGTTTAGATGCAGAGTGAAGTACTTTAACTCGTGCAAACATGGATTTGCCTTGGTCCACGTCCACACCTCATTGTATAGATTTTGTATTTTATTGTACACTGTGAAAAATTTGTTTCACGTTTGGTGTGAATGTATCATACTGAAGATTTACTGTGATTACACCTTAAAATCAGGAGTGTGAACGTCTGTTGGTTTGCCTGGTATTTCCTGTATCACATCAGTCGTGTTTCTAATTAGTCAGTTAAAGTTTAAGTCAGTGCTATGACACGATTTCTTTCCATGAAAAGAAGTTGCACGAAAGTATGTGGAGCTCCCACTGCAAACAATTTAAAAAAACATGCTCACCTCGCAGGGAGTGGAGTGTCTTGCAGGAATGTCGTGACTCAGCTCCTTCAGAGGCCCCCGAGGCCTGAAGAGACTCGCTCTTCTAATTTTAGGAGAAAAGACAGGACCTTACATACGTGACATTCCTGCACGTCCTTTAGACTGAAGGTGCAGGAGCTGTTCCAGCCTTAGTGGGTGTAGATGTGAAGAATTCAGCTTCAGTCATCTCTACAGTCATCTGAAGGTGTTTTATACTGTAAGGTAAAGACCCAGCAATATTAGTGAGAGCCCAATGATCAGACAGTCCCCTATTATAGCAAGCATTTGGTGAAAGTGGGGAGGAAGAACTTTACAGGAAGAGACAGAGAGAGAGGCATGGAAGGGGGAATATTGTACTCCTAATTTTGGTAGTATTGCACAAATGAAAGAAGGCAGTCCTAGATATTTGTTTGAAATGAAAAGTAAAGGACATGATCTGGTCAAAAATGATTCCCCGCAGTTTTACCGGAGGCCAAGGTAATGCTGTCCAGTGTGAGTATCTGGTCAGACAGCTGGTTTCTGAGTGGTTTAGGGTCAAATGCCACAATTTTTGAAGTCTCTAAACTGACTGGCAATCCACAGTATTTCTGTGGAAAACTTTCCTTCCTGAAGGAGTGTACCTGAACTCATCTCCACAACACTGTGGACTTTGTAGAGAGATAAGATATTGGCTCCCCCCTGGCTGCAGATGACCTCGAAACTGATGGTTGCTGTAAACATCCTTATCTAAACTAAAAGCATTTGCAGTGAAGAATAAATATATTCAGTCAAGCCAAAGGAAAACCATTCTGTTTGCTTCAGAAATAGTTTATTAAACACTGTCATCATGATATAAATAGGTACTTTCTGCTGACTTCTGTGGACTCTTCCTCTGTAGGACCTCATGACATTCACCACCAAAGCAGAGGAGGACAGGCTGATGGCTTCCAGCAAACAGGTGAGCTCCTCTTAATCACCTCATCAGAGGGGTCCAGATGTTAGGACTTTAACTTAACCTCCTAACACATCTTCGTAAACTAGAAGATGTTACTTTAAAATGAAGTCTTGTCCGTGCACTTTGGTCGGATTGTTTTTATGTTTCGAGATTTTTACATTGGGCTGAACCAAACGGGGAAATTCCATAAAAGGGGGTTGGTGTAACCGCAGTCTGCAGATAATAGATATGTTGTTCAGGACTTCCTGTTGCATGTGCTGGTTGTTGTTTATAAAACTCCAGATAATTTTTTAAGTTTTGCAGCGGTGGTTCCCAAAGTGTGGGCCCGAGAAGTCTTTTACAGTAAATGTTTTTTTTTTTTTTTTTTCAAGTAAAACCTTTTAATGTTCAGCTTTATTTAATTTAAAGTTTGCCTAAAATATTTGCATGTTTTAAAAAGAAACAAAACCAAGGGAGAAGAATAAATGTGAGTTATTGTTTATTTTCTGTCACTGGAGAAACAACCAGATGCATCACTGAAAACGCAAAGAAGGAAATACTTGATGTGAGGCTTGTGTGATGATTGAAGCTGTGATTAAATGTTTGGTTGGTCCACAGAAAATCTTCAGAGTTTGAAATGGGCTGTGGCAGTCTGACGTTTGGGAATGGTTGCTTTACAGTGTTTCCCACACATTGATTTTACTCATTTAGCTGCTTCTTCAGAGAGGCTCTCAGCTCTGCTGCAAGCTGGAGGACATTGAAGGTGGAGAACTGGTTCATGCAGAGCAGCAGGACTACCTTTGCGGTCCAACACAGTGAAGTTGGAGTCTGTCTGCAAGATGAGACTCGCTGCAGACACAACTGATTTTATTACTCTGTTATTTGTGACAGAGATGTATTAAGAAAGTGTGTGTGTGTGTGCACGTAGCCTCCACCACACTTAGAACCTAAATCTGTGGGAAACACTCAGCTAATAAAAAGGCAAAGGCAGTCCGTCTTTTCTTCTCCATGTGGACTGTTTGAGTGAGCAGATCCCATCAAACTAGTGGGACAAAGAGCTTGTTCGTGTGGGATGCGTTATTAATGTATGTGAAGGACATGTTTGGGTTAAATGTGACTTTCCCTCGCTGAGTAAATATTATGAAAGGAAGCTAAAGTTCAGTCTTGTGAGTGTCTTAGTGCTCTCATGTATTCTCCTTTTTATCCCAATAAGCTTTAAACCTGTTGCTGAGGAGGACAAAGGATGAAAATGCTGAGTAGTCCCACATAAAGAGGAACACCTGGTCAGACAAAGCCTGAACGTGATGGAGATTAACCCTAATCTGGTATCAGTCACCTGGTGGAGGTGAAATTACCCAGAATCCTACATGCTGGGCATGTTTAGTGATTGTTTTGGAGCTCTAGAGAGACCAGAGTTGATATGTGAGAGCCAACAGTGAAGCAACACATATCAAAGCTCATAAAATTGGAACAGCAAGCTGGACTGAGGCCTTTGTTCCATTTGTTTTCTTCTGGAAGGAACCCAGCGGGTGAAGAGAGTCCATTATTCTTATCTAAAGTTACAAAACCCTCCAATAAATGAGACATTTGTGGATCCATGCAGCTTGTTTTTAAGTATCTCATCTGCTCTACGGGGGCCAAATAAACACTCTCTTTAACCTATTCTAACCTTCTTTCCTTCTCTTTAATGTGAGATGTTTCTTGTTTTCTTCCTCTCTAAGCTCGTGATCGATGACAGCGTGGCCATGACACCGTTCTACCTGTTGCTGGGGAAACACAGACAGCAGCAACAGGAGAATCAGGACCCCGACGGCAGCCTGACAGCAGAGAGAACAGCTCTGCCACAGACCTCCAGCACCATCAAAGAGGTAGTTTGCAGGGATCGTGTCCTAACTGTGCTGTAACCACCAACTTCAAGGTTTTAAGACTTCTTTGTGGGCTTTATTTTTTTCCCCAGCTCCTACAGACCCCGGCTCACGTCCTGCCCTCGACCTCCTACCTCTGCTCCATGTTCGTACAGTCTCTGCTCATCTCCGTCACAGACAACAGGTCAGTAACCGGAAATGCAGCAAGATTTCTGAATTCATTTCCTGCTAATAAAAAGAACCCAACACCGAAAATGTGTTGGATGATTGGTAGAGCCCCTGTGGTTCGTCATTCCCCTTTAAATGTGTGTGCTTGGGGGGGAAAATCATGACAAGATACTCTGTGTCTATACACAAGGTCTCTCGCTAATCTCTTGCTCAGGGTCAATTTCTCAGGCATCTCCAGACAGTTAGATCTCTCACTGGAAGTGTGGCTCTGACCAAACTTGCACAGAAAGCAAACATCGTCTGTTTCAAACTGACCCACATTTCATGTGGTGGGTCATCGATGAGAGCTGATGAAATCTCGATCTCTGGCTATGACCGAGCAGTTTCCCAGCTGGAAGGCAGTGAATCAGGTGAAGAGTGAGACCCGGAGCACACTCATCATTTTTTAAAGTTCACCAGGTTGTGCGACCCCCTAGGATAAGACTGTCAGTGTGGAGGTCTACCACTACTATTTGTATAGCACTTAACAAAACCAGCGTTAGAATAACACATAAAACACACAATAAAATGCAGTCAACAGGCAGGGAAAAAGATTAAATTCAGAAGTTCAAACTTTTAAAAACAATCTGCATTATCAGTTTAAAGTAGAGCCATACGGGACTTAACTGCAACGTCCAGCCTGAAATAAATAAATAAAAATAATGTAAAAGTGTAAAAAATTATAAGAACATTTATAAGAAAGCCCTGTGATAAGACTTTGAAGTTTTTCCAGGAGAAACCACAAACTGAGAGGCCTGGAGATGGTTTTAAAATAGGAGAGAACCCGGGACAATGGGAGTGCAAAGAGCTCTGAGTGGTCAGTAAGACTATGAAAGCACTTTATAAATGTCTGTCTGTTCTAAGAGGACTTCCAGTGAGAGATCAAAAAAAAAAAAATCTGAAAACAAAAACAATCCAGATGTGCACAAGAAGATGACCCGTCAAATTTAAATCTTATTCCTGAAACTTTTTGTCTGGTAATGTGAGTGTGATTTGACAACACATTGTTGAGGCATAACATGATTCAGCAGCTTAAACTGTGCTCATGTGGAACTGAGGGCTGTTTATTTCTGAAAATATGCAGAGTCATGTTAGTGTTTATAGTTGTTTCTTTTTGTTTCTTCTCGTGTGCTCTCGTGGCCTCAGGGAGGAAAAGGCACATGTAGAAGAGGAAATGGAGAGCGAGAAAGAGGAAGAGGACTCAGAGGAGGAAATGCAATCCAGCACCTCGAGACCGGAGCAGGCGTCGGTGGGGGGCCAGGCGCCAGAGTCGGACCCCCCTGCTCTAACGAAAGCTCAGGCCAGAGAACTGAGGAGGGTGAGGAAACAGGACCACAGCTGGCTCACAGGCCTCCTGGACCCTTAACCCTGACCACGTACAGAGTCTGTGCGAGGTTTTCACCACCAGCTCGGACATTTTATATATTTCTTTTTTTATGCCATCAAGTGAAAGTGGATTTCTTCCACTTTGTTTCTGTGAGTGGAAACAAATCTCTGTGGAAACACAAAGCACATATCTGATTGCATAATCCTTGAGTCAATGTGGACAAGTGTATTACATTTAAACAATGGAACCCCTCCCAGTTTTCCCTCTGAGGCTCTGCTGTTGTACAGCGAGCGTGAGTTGCCACCAGTTTTCTTGCCAAAACTCTGAACTGAATTTTGGTCTGGATTTCTTTCAGTCCTGAGTTGTTTTTGGCATTTTGTCTCTTTCTTTTTGGAAAATAAATCTTTTTACCAAACCAGAGTTCTCTTGCAGAAGATTTTCTCTACTTTCCACTTATGTGTTCTCTCAGCATGTTTTCATGTATGTAGAAGCTGTATATGCAGTTTTTAAGAGATGTGACATTGCCACTATTTAAGTTCCTGCTGCAGAGAAGCATCCCCACTGTGCTTGGCATGATGGCTAAACCCTGCAGCAACGTATTACGGTGACTCCGTGAAAAATCAGAGTGCCTCCAACCTCCCCCCTCAGAATCAGATGATTTTCTTGTAAAATAACTTTAGTTTATTTAATGAAGCCTTACTAAGTTTTACCTTCATACAATGAATATTTTAAGACTTACAGGTCTTCACAGTACATGGGATGGGTCAAAATTTGGCACGTTTTAATTGTTTTTTCCAGCATTTTTTAATCCTCATGAACTTTTAGAGCTAAAAAACACATTTAAGCTGTGTTTAAAAACTGCAGCCAAATCAGCATACTCTTAACACCTACTCAAAGTGTCACAATCTAAAGCTCAAGCCTTTTTTCAGCTTGATTTTCTTTTTTCCTCTAACCAGTTGACTATCAGTATCATGGGAGATATAGTTTCAATAAACTGCACCAGTTTAATGTATGACATAGAGGAACAGAATTAAGCACTGGTACCCTGGATGTTTGATCCATTTTCTGATAATTCACTGGTGAAAATTTCAAAAAGTGTATTTTGAGCAAACTTTCAAGGGTTAATTCACCATGTGGGATAGGTGGCTGCTCAAAACAAGTTATGAAAGGTCTCCATTTTACCTACATTTTGATAACAGACTCATCCTCTAGCTGTGATTCCTTCTGGGTCATACTGGTGCTCAGAGTTGGTTATAGAAAAAATTATGTTGAACACATTATGGTTTTGGCTTTAGAGTTTGATATTTAAAGTGGGTGTAAAATTAATTTGTTTGCAGTTTTTAACACAGCTTGAATGTGTTTGTTAGCCCTGAAAATTTCATGTGGGTATCTCCTGTACTTATGAAGCTATGAGGGATCAAAAATGCTGGAAAAAGCGAGAGATTTCAACCCAGCCCTGTGTACTCAGAGGACGTGTAACTCTGAAAATGTTCATAGTATGAAAATAAAATTTTGCATGACTTCATTAACTCTACTAAAGTTATTGCACAAAGAAAATCAGCTGATTCTGAGGCGGTCAGGTAGGAATTGTTTTTCAGGCTTAGTTGATCTTACATGGAATGACTGGATGGATCATCTCAGACAGAACGTCTTGGCTGAAGTTAGGTCCATTTTCTGTGTCTTCTTCCCTCCATACGCTTGGTGTTTGTTTCTGCCCATTGGGGATCCTCTTTTTCATGGATGTCTAGATGTTAACTTTATTGTAACACCTGGGAGAGAAGAGCCACCCTGATCATGTTATTGGAGCTGAAAGAGTTTAGACCGTTTTTAACTCCCAGTGGTGCCTCAGTGCTTGTTTGATATTTAGGAACTGAAGGAGAATTTTTGAGAATTTTAACCCAGAAATAAAAATGAATAAGCTTTTAGGGGACATCTGTTAATTGTAACTACAAAACAAATAACCTGCGTTATACTCTCTTCAAGTAGTTGTTTAATAAAAAGATGTAAGGCTCTCTTTTTTCTTTTTCTTTTTTTTTTAGTGCAAGCCTCCATGACTTTATGTGTGACTTCCAGAGTCCAAGCTTTTTTTCGTCATCGTTATTGTGGTGGTTAAAGGTCATATGTAACTTACATTGTTGTATAAGCTTATGAAACACATCTAGGGTTGCTTCTGCTTTCACAAAGTGTTTAACCATGTAAAGATTGCATGATTGATGCAATGGTCACTGCTGCTTTCTCTTGATCAGTACTTGTTTTTTATGTGTGACCGTGACCTTGAAATATGTCATTATTGCTGCTGTAAAGTCCGGCCACATTCAGCGGACTCTCAAGTCCTGAAGTCCTGAGTAAGATGCCCTCAGAGGGAGCTGATTAGGTTCCGTTCCCTGGGTTTGGGATGATGATGCACTTTCATATCAGCATGTTTCAGTTCCTTTCACAGTCAGGTGCTTTGACTGCTAAGATTCATCTGTTGTTTCCTTTCATGATCTCTATGTTTGATGGACAGTCATAGTTTCAGCACCGCTCCCTTTCACTTTAACCGATCAAACTGGGTCATCCTGTATATCCTTATCAAGTCATAAGATTTATCTGTCACTTTTACTGCCAGATCGAGGGATTATAAAGCTGAGCCAGTATCTATAAAAAACACAGGTGCTTTGTCTGTATCATGATAAATTTACATCGTCGGGGATTTAAAAGCAAATTAACTCTGTATATGCAATAATGCATATATAAATCGGGAACCATTTTGAAGTAAACCAGTATGATAAATTTTACGTTACAATTGGCTCATCGAAGTGGTTCCAGGAAAAAAAAAACTTGTTGAAGTATGTTTTATGTATTTTTTTTTGTTCTAGCTTAATAGAATATTTTGACATTTTAAGAAATAAGAACATTTTCTTTCTTGCTCAGTGTAACATGAGTGAATTAATGCCCCTCTCACGTCTATATGGTAACTACAAAGCTATCCACAGTTGCTAAGCTAACTGCTGATAGCCATAAAATAAAACATTTTTATGGCGGGAAATATCCCAGAATAGTTTATAGGTGTAGTTATCATTAGGAGAAAGTGATGGCACATGATATAGAATCAAACTGACTTTTTGTTTTTATGAGATAAAATAAGACATGTAATGTTTTTTAGCTTAATAGAATGTTTCAGCATTTTAAAAAGTAGGAACATTTTCTTTCTTGCTCAGAGTAACATTAGAGAATTGATACCACTCTCATGCCGTATGCTATTACAAAGCTATCAGCAGTAAGTGCTGATAGCTTT
>VUQI01048382.1:0-11394 GCA_015106735.1 Paratilapia polleni | reverse complement strand
AGTTATTAGGTTTAGGGGGCAATTACTTTTTCACAGAGGGCCAGGTGGGTTTGGATATCTTCTTTCCCTTAATAAATGAAATCATCATTTAAAAACTGCATTTTGTATTTACTCAGGTTACCTTTGACTAATATTAAAATTTGTTTGATGATCTGAAAGATTTAAGTGTGACAAACATGCAAAAGAATAAGAAATCAGGAAGGGAGCAAACACTTTTTCATGGCTCTGTAAGTAAAAAGACAAAAAAAAAAAAAAAATACAAAAAATCTTTTACCTTCAAATCCGCTGTCAGTGGAGAGTATAGAGAGAGTCTTCATTTGATGTTTAGCCTCGTCCTTCCCTGCTTCCTCCTCCTCTTTATCCTGCATTTGTTGATGTAGGTAGGAGTGTGTGTCTCTGTGTGACGTCTTCATGTCTTCATCCGGATGTCTCCGCTTGTTACTCTCCCATTTAGGATCGCCTGTGCTGCACTCCTCTGTGTGTCTGTGTGCTTTGCATGTCTGTTTGTGTGGTGAACTATTCTGTGCAGAGCTTGCGTGTCTTTGCCTGCGCATCTGCCAGTGTGTCTGTTGTTGTGCGTCCATCGTGGAAAGCCACTGGTCTAAGCTCAGAGTCCACTTTGCACTTTCCAACATCTCCAGCACCATGTCCACCACAATAAAATGAGAATTTTCCTGCACAGAAACATTTGGACAGACACTGCTGAAAGCATTTAACCCCCGTCTGGGCCTGATTTTACATTTCTATATTTAAAATCTAAACATTCAAGAAACATGGTTAATGGCATAAACTGAAGAAGAAACTGATATTATTAAATGTATGAAGATAAATTTAAATTCGTTTTGTGTTCATAAAAATATATGACATTGTAAAATGTGTAAAATATTTTATTATTCAAATAATCATTTGACATTTATTTAAAAAAAAAACGCATTAAAATAAATGTAAAATAAATTTTCACATTTAAAAGCATTCAATTTAACTGTAACTTCATTATAAATAAATAAATTTAAATAAAGTGAAAAAGTTGTTCAGTGACTTTAAATTTACTTTTAATTTCACAGATCTGTAGCTTATAAGTTGCAGTTTTATAATACAACCAATCATTTTGATAATGAGCAATTTGTTTTATATGTTAAAAAAAAAGGAAAAGGTGTGACTTTTAGCCCATTTATAATTACATTTATTATATTAATTCCAAACTAAATAATAAAAATTATGAATGATTGTAAAAAAGAAAAAATGTGTAACACACCTTTTCCAGCTCACAGCTGGTCTTGAAGATCTCTGCAGAGGATGCTGGGATATCACTGCAACTTCTCTCTTTGCTTTGTTGTGTCGAGGTAGAGCGGCCTGACAAAACACACAAAAACACACAATAATTAGCTTTCTGGATTTCTAGGCTTTTCTACATTTTTTTCAGTATTCCTGCCTCCACATTCACCTTCACATTCAGTGCACTCTGTATCACTGTTATTTTCTGCTCATTTCTATGTTTTTATTCTTGGGCTCTATGAAGGCTACATCCACACGTACACGGGTATTTTTTAAAACATGGGTTTTCTGTTTTAGTTTTGAAACATATCTCTGTGCACATGAAAACACACACACACACACACACACAGACACACACAAAAAAAAAAAAACGCTGTCAAGAGCATGGCAAAGCAAGAGGTGGCGATATAACCTTAACCATGTAGGAATGTTGGCCAATTAGAAGCCTACAAACACCAACATGACGCATACTCTGACATCAACAAAGCAGATAAAGGCGCACACCTTTGACGTTGCAAGACAGAATCTCCATTTTCCTTGTCCACATGTAAACACAGAAACTGTGTTTCACCTGGAAGGAGTTTTTCAAAAGATCTGTTTTCAGTGACCTAAAACACCGTTTACATGTGGAGAAAAGGCCATAAAAGAAGCTACATTTACCAAAATACCCATGTATGTGTGGACAGTGAGAGTTGTGTGCCGGAGATGACCATATTAAAGGTATCTCCTGTCAATGACATCATATAGAGCCAAGAGTAGGAATCCATCCAGCCATGGATGGCAGGGTACACCCTGGACAGGTCACCAGTCTGTCGCAGGGCTAACAGAGAGAGACAGACAACCATTCGCGCTCACATCTACAGCCAATTTAGAATCACCAGTTAACCTGACCTGCATGTCTTTGGACTGTGGGAGGAAGCTGGAGTACCCGGAAAGAACCCACACCGACACTTGTAGAACACGCAAACTCCACACAGAAAGGTCCCAAGCGTCTTGCTGTGAGGTGACAGTGCTAACCGCCACACCATCGTGCTGCCCCCCAACCAAACTTTTTATTTGTACATACTCTGACAATGATTATTGTAAACTTATAACTATTGCTTTGTCTTTTATGTAGGTCCTTCATTAGGTTGGCATTGCAAAATGGTAAAATAATTAACGAACCCAGTTGATGACAGCTTTGTGATGCTGTGTATGTTGGTTTAGAAAAAGTCAGAAAGCTTAAAATGATTTATCTAAAGACGCTTCATCTCAGTCTTTGACAGACAGCACAATCAGTCCGAGGCTGCCAGATTGTGTCAAAGACCCGACAGGCGGATGTGCCTTGAAGTGCAATCAAGGATCACAGATTTTTCCCGTGTTTCTCTCACAATTTGTCAACCTTTAAAACCTTAGGCAGCACATACAGAGTGACATCTGGGTTATTATGGCAGAACCAACTTATTGTTGCCAGCTTTTATGTCTCTTACCTTCATTACACTGAGGTTCAGAGTGCACCAGTATTTGTGGTACATTTGGATAAATCTGCACTAGATTTCTTGTTAATTATCAGTACTTTCCTTTTATTAGAGATAATGTGCAGCTCAAAAACCATTAATAAAATCAGAGTCAGAGCTGGGGTGTTGGGATGTGATTAGTCTGCTTTAAAAAAAAAAACAAAGACAAAAAAAAAAACAAGTAAAATATTTTACCTGGTGAATGAGAGGGACCACAGCTACTTTGGCTCCTCTGTTTGTGCTCCTCAGCTAATCCCTGCTGTCCACTGTAGGGAAGGTGGAGGCTGGGAGTCAGGAGGCGCTTCAGATTTGATGAGATAGAGGTGCAGCTTTGCTTTTTATCCACCTGCACTGGAAATGAGGACAAACAGGAACTCGGTTTGGAGTCCAGATCCTCCATACTGGTGGATGTCGAGCACCCATGCCCACCCAGAGACAGCGACCCAGAAGCAGGGGATGGGGACTCTGAGCTAAGAGAAGAAATGTTTCACTTAGGATGAAGAAGTGTCAAAACAATGTACGAGACAGAAAATTCAGCCAAGAAATAAAGACCAAATAAATATTTAAACTTAAAAAAACACATTTTAGGTTAAGTTAAAATGTCTTAAAATTTCAGCTTTCTGCCTGCACAATGTGTGGGAATTGCAGTTTAATAATAATGGATTGGATTTATATAGCACTTTTCATGATACTCAAAGCACTTTACATTGAATCCATTATTCATTCACTCCACAATCACACACTGGTGGTGGTAAGCCACAGCCACAGCTGCCCTGGGGCAGACTGACAGAAACGTGGCTGCCAGTCCACACCAACGGCCTCTCCGACCACCCCCAAACATTCATTCACATTCATACACTAGTTGTAAAGTGTCTTCCCCAAGGACACAACGGCAGAATGACTGGGGTGGCGCGGGGTTCAATCCGCCAACCGTCTGGTTAACAGACAACCAGCTCTACCTCCCGAGCCACTGTCGTCCTGACAGCTTACGCTGTAACAGCTTAAAAACTGCTGGAATAAAACAAATAAAGCGGTTAAGATTCCCAACTGTATTGAACTATAACAGTTGCCGCGTCAGTTGGTATTAGGGGAGTGGATATAGCGGCAGTATTTAAAGTGTACTGACTCCAAACAGCTGACTACCATCAAAGGTTTACTCATCACTGTGTCAGCTGGCCTGTAGAGTCTGAAAGCTGTTGAACTCTTAGTTGAAAAGTAACATTGTGTCCTCATAGCAAGCATTCTTCATTCTCGTGTGCATCTAATGACACACAGGCCCACACGGGCTCTCCACACAGGCCGTGGTTTGAACTATATTCCTGTAAACATGTCTGCTTTCCTACATTTTCCACCTCTATTATGCACCATAATACATACAATACAGGTGGAAAATAAGTTGGTCAAAACATGGATCACCTACAGCTTAGTAATTCATTATTTCCACTGGTACCAAGGCCAAATCTAAAAATAGAGGTGAAATTGTTTATCAATCAGATAAATGACTGACAGATAATTGACTAACAGTCTATGGAGGACTTGCTAGAGCTGATGTTGCACTTGAGTGGTGTAAACTTCAACAGCTCTTTAAATAAAAGTTTATATTAAGTTAATATGTGGGCTGAAATGATATGGAGTAAATGTCAGACGTTTGGGGCCCTGGGTTGTTAATGGTATGACATTAAAAATAGTTTAGGCACAGAGTTTTCAACAGAAATTTTAAAAATACACTGTTTCTTTTTTTTTTATGTTAAGGCATAAAATCATAACTCCACAAATAAAAGGCGTCTTTATTTACAGTCTCGTCTCAGTTCCTGTTTCCTCGTAGGCTCTAGGCAACCACATAACGTTCACGACATTTTTACCACCAAGTATCAGAAACGTCAAACATGAGCTGTGAACACTGGTTCCTGCTGCAATTATGCACAGGAACTGAGGCTTATTGCCTACACATATAACATACTGTAGAGCTTTAACAACAGAAATTTATACAAGCTTTAACCCTTCTTAGTTTTGAAGTGTGTTAGTTTACCCTCGGCAGTAAGTTAAAGCCACATTATGTGAAGAACTCTTGGCGCCATCAAGTGGTGGTGTCAGAGTAACACTGTGGCGGCTGACTGTCCTGACCTGGCTGCTAAAGTGACCAGAAACCAACAAGGACATAAACAGTGTTGTATCTGAAAGAAATGTTCCCAGCTCGCTCATTAAGGAATTAAAAGTTATAGTTTGCATGCGGTAGTCTTCTTTCACTTGTCTGTTCCTTTTTTCTATCCCAGTAACTGGGAACTGTTATTTCAGCTGCTGATCTGTCTGGTGATCATCTTTTGGTTTCAGCAGGGAGGGATCCATATATCAGCATATCTCTTTCTGCACATACACATGCAGAAAGAGATATCCACATACATAGATGCCTCATCCTGGCTTGTGAGATCTGGTGTCTGTGTTCCTGCCATCTTCAAAGGGTCTAACTATGGATTCTTACCTGTTCCTTTAAAAAAAAAAAAAAAAAAGTGTTTCTGCTGCTTTTTGATATTCCAGTGAAAAAAAACTATGAATAATGTCCCACAGGTCTAAAATTGTTTTCATAAAATTTTACCTTTGGTGTAGTCATTAACACATTCACCTTACACATGAGCAATCCCTGGTTCGAGACCAAGAGGAAACACTAACAGAGCCTCAAGGGGCCCCAAGCTTGTGTACTCCTAGTGCCAATTCCAAGTCTGAATAAATAGGAGGGTTGCATCAGGAAGGGCATCCGGTGTCAAATCTGTCCCAAATCAAACATGTGGCTCCATCCCTTTGGTGACCACTTAGGAAATAAGGGAGCAGCCGAAAGTATCTATCTCTACGTTTATGAACACGTTTGATATATTGCAATAAGGGTTCCTTATTTTAAGCTGACTGAGCTTCAGTCAGCTATCCTGACATCAAATTATGCCAAAGATTGATGTGAGGTAAAGAAAAAAAAAATTTATTAATTAATTAAATTAAGAAATATCTCAGAAAGATGTTGGAAATTATATTTGTCAAGCAACTACGTCACTGTATGTGTTATTGTGTTAAGTAGTCCTAAGTATCTATATAATCTGTCTGACTATTAAATCTGTCTTATGGCACATACAGTTTAGTCACTGAACTGTAGCTACAAAAGCATGCAGAGCTGCACAGCTTTGTTCAGATGGACAAATGTGTTGTTTTGTTTGTAGGTTCTAAAAGGATAAAGAGAGAAGACGTTCATGTAGTGCAGCACTGAGGAGAAGAGACTGAATGAGTCCTCTGCAGCTCTTAGTTCAAGTCAAACTTTGACAGGAGAGTAAACTGGTTTAAATGATGGGACTAAATACGCTCATCATTACAATTCACACTCCGTGTTTATAGCAAAATGTCACCAAAAAAATTCACAATTGTAATATTCATTTTAAACTATATTATACAACCATTATCTTTGCTATCAATATAAGATAAGCATTTTGGTTTGAAAACCCACATTATAAACTTCTCATAAATGCAGTTCTGGCATTTGAAACAAACCAAAGCGCTTGAAAATCAGTGAAATTTTCAGCAAATTATGGTGATTTTTAAATGTGTGTTTGTCTGCCAGAGTATAAACACATGCCCAACTGCGGTGGCTGTGCTGGCGCATTCATTCCAATGAACAGCAGTAAACACTGTGGCATCATCACAGTATGTTTATATCCATGCATATGACCCATGGTGACAGTCTTCGAGACTTTAGAAAAGTGTCTGTCTTGTAGTGTTGATTTTTCAATTCAATTCAATTCAATTCAACTTTATTTGTATAGTGCCAATTCACAACAACAGTCGCCTCAAGGCGCTTTATATTGTTGGGTAAACACTAGAGAGGGTGTCTGTCTCCTGAATCCAAACTGGGAGCTGGTTCCATAGGAGAGGGGCCTGAAAGCTGAAGGCTCTGCCTCCCATTCTACTTTTAAATACCCTAGGAACCACAAGTAAGCCTGCAGTCTGAGAGCAAAGTGCTCTATTTTTGAAAACTAGAGTCACTGTCGCAATATGTTGAAGGAGGGATAAAAAAAAAAAAGTGCAGTGCAGTTTCACTTAATGTGGGAGACCTTGTCACTCTACACACTGCTCAGCCACAGGAGATGTTTTAGGAGTGCAAGGGGGACCTGCGCATTTTAAAGCTGTATAGCTGATAGATATAATTCATAACATTTTGTTATTATTTCTTATGTGTATATTGCATATATTGTACATGTACTACATATGTGTTTCTTTTTAATTTGTAAAAAAAAGTCTCCTTATAAAATAAATATTTCAATAATTCTCTAATGTTTCCTGTGTTGTGGCAGCCATACCAATACCAATCCTTCAAGGTGCCTAAAAACCTTTGTAAAGTTGTTTCAAAAGTGTGCTGGATCTTACCCGTGGATGTCAGATCTGCAGTTGTGGGAGTTTGTGACTCTGCTATGTCCACACACCAGCTGACATACCTGGATCTATAGAGAGAGGAGGACATGGTGCTGCAGCTTCCCATCTGCACAAAAAGAGAGAGGCAAAGTTTCTCAATGATTGCTGCTTTGATGCAAACTTCCTGCTGCTTTCAGAGCAGTGACAAAACACCAAGCCACTAATTGTGGTAATAAGTAATGGCTGTACGAAGTCAGAAAGTTTATTATTACAAAGTTTATTAGTGCTGCTGCAGTTTGGAACTGATCAGGATCATTAGAAAAAAAAAACAAAAAAAAAAAACATTGCAGGCAATTAAAAGTCTCAAGTCCAAAGATAAACAGGGCAATAGACAGGATTATAAATCTGAATGACTTAAATCTTTATCATGATATTAATTTTAATGTATGAAGGTATTTTAGAGGGAAGACTTTAGAAGTTTTAGGACTTGAAGATTTCCACAAGTTTAAACAATTACACATTGTCACCAGAACTCCCAGTGTGGAGCAATGCATGCACACATATTTCCCAGAAAATGTGGCATCACAGACAACGTCTGCACTTGTGCAAGTCACAATTACACAGGGTCTGCAGTTTAACCGTTTCATTAGTTCAAAGTAGTCCATAAGTGCAGCTATTTGTATCTACCATCAAATTCTCTTAAAGGTTTTTTCAGCTGGCAAATTATGAATATTAGTACAGACATTAATATAAAAAATCATTTGCAAAAGTGATTTAAGCATCTATGTAAGGATTACACAGAGTTAAGTGAGGCATGTGTTGCTATATACTCTGCTTAATGACTGGTTTTGCTACAGAAACACCCTAATAAAAATGATCTTTGTAAAAAATAGTACAGTATTTAAAAAAGTTCAGAAGTGCCTTATGAAGACAAATTTGGAATTCAAGTGGAGGGATTTACTGCATTAAAAACAGAAAATTGCACAGAGCATCAAATGATGAGAGCACAAGTAACACATGAACCGCCCTGTAGTTATTTTTTTCTGGTGTTCTTCAGAGTATTTGTCTATAACCATAGCTCAGAGGTATTTGGGTGTTTTGATGATGACTGCATTTGAAAGCTGAACCAGAGCACGGATGTGTCAAAGCCTTTAAGGGCACAGAAGATGGGACTGATGGGTAAACCTCAATCTGTTACCTTAGCTGCTTTGACCCTGGTTTTATAAGCTCACAGGTATTTTTTCTGGGACAGATTTCAAAGACTTCACAAACTCTCCTTTAATGCTTTGTATAATACCCAGCATGCAAAATAAGGGCGTGACTCTGATAAAGTTGTAGCCATCACTCTGTGAGAATGTGCAGTATCCTGTGTGCAAGATATAGAAATATGAAAGTAGTCTACACTGAGGTTATTATAAAGACCTAAAAGTGAAAACTAAAGATGAAAAACACATGTCATTTAACTTAAATGAATAAAAATAAAAGTAATAGATAAAATGAAATAAAAAATTACTAAAACTAACTAAAACAAAATAAAAATATACAGGAAATGTCTTTAGTTTTAGTCTTTGTCAATACAACCAGTCTGTGGACCAGAAAGCAAATATTTTAAACTAAATTAAAAAAAAAAAACTAAATGAAATATACATTCGGTTGTCTCTCTCTGTGTTAGCCCTGTGACAGGTGACCTGTCCACGGTGTACCCCACCTCTCGCCCTACGGTAGCTGGGATAGGCTCCAGCCACCACCCGCAACCCTGAATAGGATAAACGGAAGAGAATGTATGGATGGATGAAATATACACTGATATAATTGCTGCCTATCATGGCCAGGACGCTCAGGCAAAGGATTTTTCTGGTTAAATAAAGGTTAAATTAAAATAAAATATATACAAAACTATATATAACTAGTTAACTATATATAAGTAGTTCTATAACTAAATAACTATGAATGAATGCAGTGATTTCATTAATAAATAAACCGATTTTCGCATTTTTGTTTTTGCATTTTTTGTTAATACTGCATTCTGAATATGTTAGAAGCTCTGCACTGAATTTTACCATTTAAGGAAACTTCCAACAAAAAAAACAAAACAACAACAACAACAAAAAACAAACAGATAATGTACTGACACAAAATTAAAAGTACATTTTCTGTTTTTGTTTTTGTTTTTTGTTTTTTAACAGTGGGAATTTAAAAAGAAGATAACTTTCCAGATCTCACCGTAGCCTTGCTTGGTCCAGTGCTGAGGGGGCCCTGATGGCCAGCTTCTGCTTTTGGGGTTTTTTTTTTATCTCTACCTGGGAATAAATGACAAAGGCCTGGCAGGGATTTCAGGCTAAAACACCATCTATGGTGATCCCCCTGAGGTGTCATGAATTGGTGCACTGGTGTCATGGAAGCTTTTGTCTGACTGACTGCTTTGAACTGAATTTCCATCAGGTTACATAATCTTTGAATCTGAATGAGTCAGAACCTAGAATCTGTCATCACGGGTAAAAATTAACGTAAATCATAAAAGAACTTAATTAAAACAAAATGTGCTGTACTGACCTGCCTTTAAACCTCATCAACAGACCTCATATCCAACTGAAATTGTACAATCATTTATATTTATGGGATAGTCCACCTTCTATATCCACTTAATACATACATACAGCAAAATGTATCCCCAAGCAAAAGTAATAAGTGAATTTAAAAGGTTTGAGATCAAGAAAAAGGAAGACAACAGCCACAAATACCCCAATGCTAAGATAGAGATCTGAAAAACAAGCAATAACATTTCTCTTTAGTATTTCTCTTAAAGTAACACAGAAAAAAGTTTGCAAAGACTGAACTGGGAGCACTATTAGTTCTCCGTTTTATTCTGTTTTCTAAAAAAATTAGGTCTAACATATTAAATCAACCTCTCTGATGTCTCTTCAATGGGCTGCTTCACTTTAATCAGCCAACAGAGCTTCCTGTATGAATGCAGAAGTAGATTCTGGTTGTAAATGATAACATCTTGAACATTTCCTTTTTTTTTTTTTTTCAGTGAAACAAACAAAGCAAAATGTTCTGGAGCAGAGAGGGGGAAAAAGCAGAGAGCACAAGCAGCGCTGACCAGAGAACGAAGCTGAGGCTACTCACCAGCTAGTGGCACAGAGAGGAAACCTGTCAGTCTAGTGAGAGGGGCTGAAGCGAGTCTTCAAAAAGCTGTGGCAGCTGGGGAAAGGAAGAGGGCTGGTTGGTTATCAGCACTTCCTGCATTTAAAGAAGGTTTGTATTTTCTATGTCTGAGCAGTAAGCGCTGTTTTGTTCACTGAGAACAGAGAGGCCAAGAAGCTCTCAGTTTACCACACACACAGCACCTTTCCACAGAATTACCCCAAATACGTAATCTGGTGGTTAGAAATAGAAAAATGCAACTACTTCCAGCTCATTCTGCAATGACAGGAAGTTGATGCATTTTGATTCATTCTGCATTAAGTCATACTTTTAGTTTTGGAGTTTTCATAATAGTTCAAAATGGTTTCTTCTTGTGAGGAGAATCTTGTAATCTTGTTTTCTTAAAGAATGCAACAATGTTTAGGGATATATGACCAAAATAATCATAGAAGTGAAAGTGCTTTGCCTTAACCCCGCAGCAAGCGTAACATGAAGTGCTCAAAGGTTCCTCAATTTAGGAACAGCCAAAGATGCAACTGCAAAGACTTTGTTCAGCAGGAATATTTGACATGACGTGTCTCAGCCCTCAGCAGACTCATGGGCTGTCATGTTAGCTGGCAGCTGGCGGAGGTGAAAGAGGAAGTTTCAGTCAAGAGACAAGTATCAATGGGTTTGATCAAACTTTGTGTCTACAGGAGGGAAAAAAAGTAGAAGAATGCTCAGACTGAAACTGTCTGCCTGAACTGCATTCAATAAGTACACTAAGTTTGCTTCTTAGGAGCAAACTAGCAAAGAGGATGTTTTTTTTTATGAACTGGGAACATTTGTAGTGAGTGGGAATTTATTTGGAAAGTGAGGACAAACTGGAGGCACTTTCTGTAATAACTAACTGAAACTTTTACCAGCAGGGGGCAGTGTTTGACAGCCCAGCCATAGTTCAGCTTAAGATGATATTCAGTTGATACTTCAGAACAATACAAGGATACGGGAATACATACAGGAATTTACAATAAGTACTGTGCAAAAGTCTTGAGCCACCCCTCATTTCTTTATATTTTGCTTCCAAGCAGCCAGACTTTCTTGTAATCTT
>VUQI01048378.1:0-11606 GCA_015106735.1 Paratilapia polleni | reverse complement strand
AAAAGGGATGAACCTGTGTTGTGTCTACACATAACAGACAACTTAGCAAAGAACCAGTTTTAAATTGTATCTTTAGGAATTTAGTTACTAACAGCCTGTCGCTGGGAACATAATTTGTTCCCATTTCTTTACCTGAATTTATAAAAAATGCCAAAAGTAACAGAGTTTGACAGGCATATCATAATATTTTTGCACCAACAAAGTGATCCCAAAGAGCTATTAGCCGAAAACTTGGCATATCTCGGCATGGTGTGCAGCATGTCCTTAAAAAATGAGGAAACTGGGCAATTGGTGGACAAAAGAAGAAGTGGCAGGCCTAAAAAACTGTCTACAGTATCTGAAAGTTGTGTCCTTAAGAAATAGCAAAGACCTGATACAGGACCTGAGAGATGCATCTGACCCTTCAGTTGAAGGGAAATTTTTGTTTAAATCATCATCAATGGAGGAGGTCAGGAGAGAGGTACATAATGAGTGTCTACAGCCATCTGTAAAACACGGTGGAGGCTCTGTCATGGTTTGGGGCTGCATTTCAGCCAGTGGTGTTGGGGATCTTGTCAAAATTGATTGAATTATGAATGCAGAAAATTTTGATCCACCACGCAATACCATCTGGAAAGCATCTGATTGACAGTGGCTTCATTTTTCAGCATAATAATGATCCCAAACACACTGCCAATGCAGTAAAAGCATACCTGGATAGAAAAACACAAAATGGAACACTATCAGTCATGGATTGGCCTCCCCCAGAGCCCAGACCTCAGCAAGTAGTGTGGGATCATCTTGACAGAGAACAGAACAAAAGGCAGCCAACATCCAAAGAAGAGCTTTGAATGTCCTTCAAGAAGCCTGGAGAACTTTTCCTGAAGACTACTTAAAGAAATTACTAAAAGGCTTGTCTAAGAGAGTTCAGACTGTGTTGAAGAATGAAGGTGTTCATACCAAATATTGATTTTCAAGCTTGTTAGAATTGTACAAACTCTGTTTTTGCCTTATATACTGTAGTTGCATGTATATTTGGACGTTTCAATAAATCTCTGCAGCTGTTTCCATTTTCCTAGCAAAATATAAAGAAATGGGGAGTGGCTCAAGACTTGTCCAGTACTGTATAAAGTGGCACAAAATTGAAATGCCCCAAGTAAAAACTGTATAAGCACCTCAAATTTGTATTTATATTTAGTAAATATACTCTGGCTTTTACTGCAGGGACAACAGAGCCACAGGATGGTGATCTTTGCCGCCATCTTCATCCTGATGACACTCCTCATCTTATATAGCTCCAACAACAACAACCTTGATGCTGTCTACACTCCCTTCTACATCACTACAAATCACGCCGTCAAGACCACAGACCTGAGGAAATGGACAGGGAGAGACGGCTATGTGCCAGTTTATGGGAACAAGGTAGGTTTCCCACAAACACCCAAAGTTACAACTGTAACTTCAGAAAACTTTGATGAAGCAGAAATCCACATTCATTCTGTTTACTAATTGATAATGTGAGTGAGACTAAATTTAACTCAAGGGCTGACTTTAACACTCATTTGTGTGTAAATGTCTGAATTTGAAAACTTCAGATTGGGTGGGCAGCCTACAGCCTGCAGTCTGCCTCCAAAGTCTCCCTCTGCCCACCTCAGCGTGATCAGATACACACTGAAAGTCAGAGGAAGCAGACTTCAGTGCTTCTCAGAGCTTTCAGAGGTGTTCAATTATGAACTCAGAGCAACAAGCAAAGCACAGACGGATACACCTGTCTCTCTGCTTGTTAAAAAATAAAAAGTAAAATCACACACATATAAACGTATAACCTTCTCTAACCCATGTACATAAGTCAATATGTTGTGTTATTTTTATATTCTGCAAGTCTAAATTTCTGAGGAGTTCTGCTTTGTTTCTACTGTGTGCATGTATTAACTTTTCCCTGCTTTTTTTCCCCCCTTGTGTACTTTTATATAGTCACAGTCACAGTCATCTTGCTCAAAGTGCTCATTTGGAGCTCAGAAATGACCTCCAAATGAGCACTTTCAGCGGCAAACTGGCCATCGGGAGCAGCTGGACGTTTCCTGGTGGTTTAAGGGTCGTTTTGGCCTGCTCTGAATTTGAATGAGTTGACTGACCTCTCAGAATCCACACACCAGGAGCGATTCTGTCACCCTCCCATATAAACTGTATGCTCTTAGCTACAACATCCTTTCCACATGCGTGTGCACCCTTCCTCTTTCTATGCAATGCATGCATTTTCTGTCTGCTTCACTACACATAATGTTAGACAAGTCACCAAGTGTAATGGAAAGGCAGAGAAGAGAGAGTTAAAAAGAGATTATTGGGGCTTATGCTCACTTTAAGTGTGTGTTTGAAAGTTTGATGTCACTCTGTATCTCATTTCCTGTTTATAAGGTGTAGGCTCACTGTTTTGTATGTCACTGTCTAGCTCTGTGCATTTGTGAGTTTTTAAGGGTGTGCCTATAGACTTAGCAGACCTTGAAAAATCAGGTTCAGACACAGCTTGTCTCTTTGTCCCAAAGTTTCTCATTTGTAATTTGGATAACTTTCAGACAAACATAGTGGACAAGTTTCAGCCTTAGGGGAGTCACCATATAAATATGTTAATAACACATGTAATATGCTAAAAATTGTGTAATTGTTCTTTTTGTACATCTTTTGTACAAATATGGATACAGGCTCATTACCCAATTGTCTTTACTCTTATTTCAAGTTTAATTCATTTTCCTTTCCAAAAAAAAGACAAAAAGAAAAAACAACCCAGCTGACTGATAATGCTGTTCTTTATTTTTTTTTCCTATACTACATGTCCAGTAATTTCAATAAAGTGAATCATTTTATTTCACGTAGAGAAAACCTGTTACAGTGATAGCCCTAAATAACACATAGTGGGATTAGTTGTTAAGATTTTTCCCCATTAAATTGTGGACTGATACATATAAATTATCATAGACTGCGTGTGGCTATTTTTAACCTAATGATGAACCTGCACACATTTAAATGGCCCATGCAGCTGAAAACAGCCATATTAACTCATTATTCCTAGCACTTTTAACTGGGTTTAGCACTTAGGTTAATTCTCACCAGCTTTGTTAACTCAGCTGTTTAACTCAGATAATGTAGACTTTAGATTAAAATTTAGCTCTTAGCACAAGTCTATAGGCTTGTATTTATACACCACTACTACTGATAGTTATTGTTTAAATATATTTACTTGAAAAGCTGTTTTCTTCCTTTCTCAGAGTATGACCATGCACTGTCATGACTGTGCATTGGTGACGAGCTCTAGCCACGTCTTGGGTACTCAAGCGGGAGATGAGATCGACCACACCGAGTGTGTGATCCGCATGAACGACGCCCCTACGACGGGGTATGAATCTGATGTCGGGAACCGGACCACTCTGAGGGTTGTAGCCCACTCCAGTGTGTTCAGGGTGGTCCGAAGACCTAATGAGTTCCTACGACGTACAGACAGCCACCCTGTGATCATTTTCTGGGGACCCCCGAACAAGATTGGGAAAGATGCCAAAGGAACCTTATACAGATTGATTCAGAGAGTCAGCATGACCTACAGAGACTTCTCTTGTTTCACTGTCACATCGAACAAGATGCACAGATTTGACAGTCTGTTCCAAAGAGAGACAGGACGTGACAGGTGAGTGTTGAGGGTGCTGCTAAAAGGTTAAATTTACTCTTTTAATAAATGTCACATTCATAAACTCTGTTTTCCAATTTTTGTTTTGTTTTTTCTGCTCAGACAAAAATCTCACTCATGGTTGAGCACAGGCTGGTTCACAATGGTCATGGCCATTGAAATATGTGATAACATCAAAGTATATGGGATGGTTCCACCCAATCACTGTGGGTGAGTATAATAATATACTTCAACCGATTGTTAAAAATCACAGGGATTGATGTTAAACCAGTTAACCAATAAGGAAATCTATCTCTTTTCCCAGAAGAAAATCTGGCTCCAAGAAGATGCCATACCACTACTACAAACCCAGGGGGGCTGATGAATGTGTAACATACATCCAGCATGAGAGCAGCCGAAGAGGAAACCACCATCGCTTTATTACAGAGAAACAGGTTTTTGCACGCTGGGCAAAGCGGTACAACATCAGCTTCACTCATCCCAAATGGTAAAGGGACATCTGTGAAGACATTTCTCTGCACTTACAGAAGCATGAATGAGCTCTATCGGCTGGATTTCATTGGAACTTCCCCAAATAAGACCTTGAAAAAAACAAAAAAAAAAACAAAAAAACTTTTCAGGAACTGAAACATTACACAAGGATGAAAGACGTAATATTGGACCAAATCTCTGAGTAGATGGATGGGAATGTTTTCTTTTGCAAAGGAGTGCAAAAGTTCCATTTTTAGCCTTTTCTTAAAATACAGCGTATATTCCACATTGACCTGTGGGAACCATCTGCCAACTGTTTTTTGTAAATAGAGAATGAATTTGAAAAGATTTTTTACATGTTTATTTTTTTTATTATATATCGAAAAATGTAGTTATGTTTCTCATGTTGAAGGGGGGTGAGCAATCACTTCTAATTAGCTATAACTAAGTGGCCTATAAAGTACGCTCTGTATAGCTCTGATCCGTTCGCTACTCAGAAATCTTATTCTGCAGTTGCTGCAGCCATAGCCAGTAAATCCCTAATCCAATGTACACATAATCTATATTGGGGCCTTACAATACAGTACATGAACAGTATGAGCAGAAGTTCAAGCCACAAAAAATACTTTTTCACTATCTTAGCTGGATGAATACAGATATGTCTACATGCAGTACATTGTTTCAGCTCTTAGCACAAAGCATCCAAACAGTAACTTAATACAAGTCTGAATTTGGCAAAAATTTTAGGTAAATCAGGAGACCTAGCATTTAGTGTCTATTTACTATAGAATACAGTTTTTATACTCTCTAGAAAGAAATGTACCAGCAAACATTAATTTCACTTAACAGATATTCATTTTGCATGATTTGTTTAAACCATTTCATTGTTGAGTCAACAGTGACTGAAAAAATGCTACTTTTGTGGACACATTCAGACCCCTTAAATCATGTGGAACCCAGTTTATTGCGGAAAGACTGTCACATTACACAGACTTATTTACTTATATCAAGGGCCACGTTTACTAAGCGGGGCAAAGTAGCATGATGAGGCAATCGCTAAAATGTGGCAACTGGAGTGAAAAATTCTGCAGGGGATTGAGTAACTACATGCTAATTTCCAAACAAAGATGCAGACAGTTAATTTAATTAGGGGGTCAAAAATGAGGGAGTGTGAGGGAGCTACTAATGTACTAACAAAAACAATACAGTGTAAGTGCAGGTTTCATGCATGGGTTTCTCTCTGAAACCAGCAACATGTTTTCTGTATAGCTCCTCTGTTCGAAATCCTTGTATGTGCCTTGTATTGGGATTCTCCTCCTCCCTCCCTCTGATGTGCCGCAGTAAGTTCCAGTTCAGGTCAGTTAAGTTCTGCTCTGCTTTATCAACATCGATCATCATTGATCAGAAATACTTGGCTATAAAAATTCAAGTTTGGACTCAGTGAAGTTTTACAGGACAGAGCCAAAGCTCTCCAAGTGGTAACCATCACAACCACATCAGGCGCAAAATAAGACTTGCTTTTTTTGCATTAAATTGCGTGCTGCAAACCTCAGTAAATCACATTTAAATACTCTACCCCCAAAATTTGCATTCTAAAAGGGAAGCTCCTGCAATATGCAAAAATTGCTGTGTCCACACCTTTCAGTCACAAAATTGACACTGCGTCTCTTTAGTAAATCCCAACAACAGCTTTTTAACACCAAAAAAAGGCCAAAAAATCTGGCCTCAAGTCTGTTAATCTCAAACAATATAACGCCAGTTCAAAGATTACTACCTTAATGTATGTAAAATCTGACTTTAACCGTTTTACCTCAGTGGCATTATGATGCATGCAGCTTCAGTTCAAATCATCCACAGTATGCATCATGGACTTGCTATGTGTCAGTATGTTGATTTCGTGACTGCACAAAATAAAGTGAAATTTCAATTTAAGCAGGGAAGGGTCCAACTTCCTAAACTATGGTAAGAATTTCGCAAGTACTTATTATTTTTAATAATCGCTGTGCATGAAATGTGATTTCAAAGTTATTACAGAAGCCTGAACTGTTTTCTTTAAAATTAGTAAAAAAAAAAAAATAAGAAGAAGATACATAAACCATACTGACTGCTGACGACTAAGTTGCCTGCTAAATGTATTGAGATAACTGCTTTATACAATCCAAATTTCTAGAATTGAGGACCATGAAGAAAACTTTCAATAACTACAACACAGAAGGACACAGTTCAAACTGCAGTTTTAGGGATATGACTGTCTATGTAACAGAGTGTAGTATAACAGTTCAAAATGTTGCCTCTCTCTAAAAAGGTTCACAAAAAATGAACATTATAACTGTCATGAAGGATTTACTGTGGGACTGTTATATTTGTGCTACCTGCATCTAAATATCATGGCCATTCACAAAGAGGCACCAAAAAAGACCCGTTTTAAATGGGAACTTGATAATGTTAATGAAATGTTAATGTGGGAGGAAGCCTCATCCAAAATACATTGCAACTGGAATGTAATTGCATCCAGAAGACAGTTAGAGAGCTGGAAAGTCCTGTAGTCTCGTACAAGAAAACCTTCCAGTTTGGAGAAAAAGAGGCCATTTCACTATAAATGCAAACATGTTTAACCTACTTGTTTAGAAACTCAGACTCAGAAGGTTAGTGACATTTGTTTGTCTATTCTGCTCTGTAGGCTGTTTTTCATGAAGAAGATTCAACGTCAGTTCACGCATGTGAATAGTATTTGTGTTTTAATAATAATTTGTTGAGCCATGTAAGAACAGAGAGAATGAAGACTTGGCAACAATATTAACAGATATATTACAGAACAGAAGGCAATGCAAAAAATTCCAGGTACAGACAATAAACAACTTTGTGGTAAATGCCAGCTGGATGTTGTGTCTGCTAATATTTGACTAATTCTTTAACGAACCACTGGAAACATCTCAAAAGGCAGCTGTGATCTTTGTTCTCAGCTCTGCCATGGAAATTAAGATGGGCTCCTGTTGACAAGAAGAAGGAAACAGTTAAATAAAAACAGTGGTGAGCATAGCATTCAAACTGCAAAATCATTTTTTATAGTACTAACAGTGTCAGCTGATCTTGTCACACAGTGTTTTTGAAACAGATTTTGCATGTCTGGCCTCACCTCTGTATGAATGGTCCTGCTGCCCTGACTGGGGCATGCATTGAGGTAAAGATCCAGTAACACACTGGGGTCAGTCACGTCCAGTTTTTGGTCCGCATCTAAAATGGCTACAAAGTTCAAAAATTCTGAGCAGTGATTTAGGCACAGCTTTGAGCATAGGTGCAGAGCTACCGGAACTCACCAGCGCAAAACTCCGACACTTTTTTTCCAAGTGAGGAAATAAATATTCACCGTTAGATGAATTGGTTGAAAGTCAATTGCCACTTTAACCATATTTCATGCAAGAAAGCAAATAAAGACAAAATGAGTGGTCAAAGCTTTTATCTTGATATTGAGGCCAAGATTTACTAACAGTCTGCGCCAGTGCAAAACCCTCTTCTGATGTCAAAAAGCTACTGCTGGGGTTTACCTAAAGAGGTGCAGTGTCAGTTTTGCGACTGAAAGCCATGGGGCAAATTAGTGTGATGATGCATTCTCAAAAGCGCTCCCATGGGAGTGGAAAGTTCTGTGGGTGATCTACTAACAGTGAGCTAACTTATACACAGAAATGTAATCAGTTCATTTCAATAATTACCTACCAAGTGCCCTCCATGTGTTAATGAAGTGACAGTTACTGTGCCATGTGCGTAAATGTGCGCATTGCTCTTGCTTTTTCTGCAGGCTATGTGAAGCTGCAGGTACTTATTAAAGTATGCAATATGTAAGAACTGTTGAAGATGGTCCAATAGATAATAAGCATTTGATCACTTTTGCTCAGTTATACTTGAAAAATTATGTAAACTTGCCACTGTAGTGAAGAGCCTTAGAAACAAATATGAACTCAACTTGGGTGTGTGTGACCAATGCGGTATGGTACTCAAACAAATAGCACTACACCCCTGCCTTTGAGCTAACAGCATCCTAACATACTCACAATGTTTAGTAAATACTTACCAAGTTCTGCATCTTAATTTTGTATGTATGGATGTTAATAATTAGAGGACATTTCAAGCATTGCACAGCCGCGCAGTGATGGGTGAGTCATCGCCCTCATCCCCAGACTCTGCTTCCTCTATGAAAGGTGTGTCAGTAGGATTGAGGAGATCCTAGATGTATTCCTTCCACAGCCCACCTATTCCCTCAGCTGAAGTCAGCAACACCCCATCCCCACTGTATACAGTGTGAGTAGAGCCCCACTTCCCCCTCCTGAGCCACCTGACAGTTTGTCAGAATCTAGGCTGACTGAAAATCATATCCTCACTGAACTCCTCTCACACCTGAGTTTTTGCTTCAGCTACTGCCAGCGCTGCACTCCACTTGGCCTGCCATCGGAGTCCCACAGGCTAACCAAACCTGATAGGACTTCTTCAGCTTGAAGGCTTCCTTCACCTCTGGTGTCCACCATCTGATTTGGGGATTACAGCCGCCACCTTGCAGCCGCAACTTCATGCAGCCGTTCCAGCAATGGAGGTGTGGGCCACTCGGACTCAAGGTCCCCAACCTCTCTCAGAATGCTGTCAGAGTTCTGCTGGAGGTGGGAATTGAAACTCTCATGCGCTAGGGCCTCTGCCCGATGCTCCCAATGGACCCTTACTGTACGTTTGTGCACACCAGGCCCGTCCAACATCCTCCCTCACCACCTGATCCAACTCGCCACCAGGTGATGATCAATTGACAGCTCAGCTCCCCACTTCACCCGAGTGTCCAAGACATGCAGCCACAGGTCCAGTAATACAAAACTGACCACTGACCTGCGACCTAGGGTGTCCTGGTGCCATGTGCACTTATGAACACCCTTATGCTCAAACATGTGATTAGCATCAAAGTCCAATAAAAGGACACCACTCAGGTTCAAATCAGGCAGGCTGTTCCTCCCAGTCACACCCCTCCAGGTCTCAAGGGAGCATTGAAGTCCCTCAGTAGGACAATGGAGTCCCCAGATGGGACACTCTCCAACATCCCACCCAGTAATTCCAAGAAGGCCAGGACTCTGAACTGTTGTCAGGACCCGTTTCCCAACCTATTGGGGAAAACCACAATGTACAGGCACTGAACGGGGGGATCAAAGTATACCCAACCCTGCCCACTGCCTCTCACCAAGGGCAACTCCAGAATGGAAAAGAGTCCTGCCCCTCTCCAGAAGACTGGTGCTTCATACCTTTTACCTCAACCTCATGCATTAGCTCAGGCGTCTTCCCCACCAGAGAGGTGACGTTCCATGTACTTAAAGGCAGTCTTAGCACCTGAGGATTGGACCGCCAGGGTCTCCGGCCTGACGGCCACCCAATCCTCATTGGACTGAACCAAGAAAAAAATTAATTCTTATTCTCTGAATTCTAACTCAGTCATAGCAAAACACAGGAGAAGGTGAGCAGTTGCGCAAGATGGTGTCCACAACATTAGAAAAATGTGAGATAAAATACACCTAGCAATTGTATGAGGGTGAATATTTCCTAACCCTGCAAGACTGTAAATACTCTTATTGAAACATGGCTATGAGACTAATGGCAGTCAAACGTTAACTTGATAACATCGCCAGGATGTGATGATAATATCAACAGGACCCAAAGTGCGCATTGCATTGAGACAAGGTAGGAAGTAAAACTCAAAGCAAGGCAAAAGAGGCAAATAACTATCAAAGTAAAAAAGGAAATAACATCAAAACTCACTTTAAGAAACACTGGGGAGGCATAATAAACTAAAGACAAAACCCAAAAGCTCATACTGCAAAACTGAAAAACATAACAAAAACAATAAAAGCAAGGCAGGGACCGATACAAGAATCCAAACCTCAAAACAGAAGAATCAAACTTTAGATACTAAAATATAGAAAACCCACACTCAGAAATATTCACTGCTATACACAAAAAGCCTGGGGCCATACCATAGGAATGACACACTTCAAGAATTTCCTTGAATGTATGTTACAGTCTACCTGTTCTTGTCACGTATGTTGACAGAGACTCTCAGTCTGTGTGCTAGAACTGTTCAGACAAGATCGGGTTCGGGCTCAAGGTAAGACCATCACTGGTATTATTAGTGCAAAAAGTGTTAGATCTATGAAGAAAGTATTTGATTCCTTAATTTAGCATTTATGAGTAGTATAAAAAACTGTGGAGCTTGATGGATTGACCAATAATGAATAACCAAATGGTCTTCATAATGTCATAACTCTTGTCAAATGTTGTGCATTCACGAACGCTTACAATGGCCTGCAGAGGTTAGCACTGTAGCCTTACAGCTAGAAGGTTCCCGGGGCATTTCTTTGTCGAGATTTTATGTTTGCCCTGTGCTTGTGTGGGTATCCTTCTGTCCAAAGACATGCATGTAAGGTTAACTGGTGATTCTAAAGGCTCCAACTGGCACTTTTTGAAGCCCGTGGACAGCTGAACTGCTCATAGTGATGTCTCTGCTTGAAGTAAAGTATTTCCCATATCTTTTTCTTTAAGTAAAAGCACTTCTACCAGACTGTAAGCGAGTGAGAAATATAGCACAAATGTTTCTGATTCAAACCATAAAAGAAAAGGAACAAAAGCTCCAAGAGCTACTTTAAGAAAGCTGTTGTTTGACAACCAGTTTGATTAGAAACCATGCCCTGATCCAGAAATACAGCTCACATAAATTTGAGATCTGTTACCATAATTAAAGGCTCTGTGAACCTAACCTGCTCAGTCACGTTTTGTTTTTTTTTTCCCAACATTCCCTCAATTTCTCTCAGAGTCTTCCTGTCCTGCTGCCCCTGAAACTGCTATTTCATTTCTTCATTCATACAGTTGATATCAAAGCACATATCGGAGAGCTTTAATCTGCAGAAGTCTTTACAAACATTAAATCTCAGTTAGTTTGTTACTGGTTATATTTAACGTGGGCGCTTTTAAATTCCATTGGTCATCATTGTGAGCGCAGAGACGGAAATCACTTGACAGCATGGACTTATTATTAGCTCGGAATAAACTCTATAGTTTACGTGTTTCTAACTCTGTGACTCTCCAAGACTGCTGTCAGTTTGACAACCAATTTCTCTGCACCGAAACATTGAATGTATATTGTAGCAATCACTGTATAAATAAAAGTAAAAAGCTTAAGCATATAAAACACAGAATGTCACTTGACAATAAGGCCCGCAATTGTCACTTGACAATAAGATGCATTTGCATTGTGCTTGGTGATGTAAGGCTTGGATGCAGCTGCTCAGCCGTGGAAACCCATTCCATGAAGCTCTCTACGCACTGTTCTTGAACTAATCTGAATGCCACGTGAAGTTTGGAGGTCTGTAGCTATTGACTCTGCAGAAAGTTGGTGACCTCTGCGCACTTTTAGAGCATTTATTTGCAGAAAATGAAAAATGGTCAAAATACCAAAAAA
>VUQI01048376.1:4476-23179 GCA_015106735.1 Paratilapia polleni | reverse complement strand
TGTGAACCACGGTGAGAGCCATTATCCACAAATGGAGAAAACCTGGAACAGTGGTGAACCTTCCCAGGAGTGGCCAGCCGACCAAAATTACTCCAAGAGCGCATCGACAACTCATCCAGGAGGTCACAAAAGAACCCAGATCAACATCTAAAGAACTGCAGGCCTCACTTGCCTCAGTTAAGGTCAGAGTTCATGATTCAACAATAAGAAAGAGACTGGGCAAAAATGGCATCCATGGGAGAGTTCCAAGGAGAAAACCACTGCTGACCAAAAAGAACACAAAGGCTCGTCTCACGTTTGCCAAAAAACATCTTGATGATCATGTTATACATGTAACTGAACAACTGATTGACAAGGGGTTTCATGACCAGGTGAGGCCCGTTTAAGTGTTATTTCATGACAAATCAAACAGATAAAAGATCTGAAGTTTATTCCAAATGTTCAACTTGCATTTTCATTTGCATACTGCTGCCATCATTAGACTAATAGCAATAACTTTAGGAGTGGCCAAAAGAACAATCTGATGCATTTTTAGAACAAAGGAATGCACTGGCTAGCTCAGCAATACTAAAAGACCACAGAACACAGCTAAAGTGGATGATGATAGAATCATTTCCAATGGTTAAGCAAAACAAGTTCAACACATCTAACCAAGTCAAGAACTCAAGGAGGTAGGCATATCATTGTCAAGGTCTACTATCAAGACACGGATTTATGAATCTAAATACAGAGTTTACAATAAGGTGCAAATCACTGGTTACACTCGTGAACAGGAATGCCAGTTCTTTCAAAAGATTTAGAAAAGATTGTTATTGTTGCCATCTGCAGTAATTTATATCTGTCAGCATGGCTCTAGTCTGGGACATCTAAATACATACTCTGGTATACAGAAAAGGGCACTACATGAAATCTGACAATTGTTTAAAATGTGGTGTGTAAAAGGGTATCTGCTGTGTCAGATCCTGGCATTGTGGGCTGGCATTGAAATCAGCTATTATGATGTACTGGGATTGCTGAGCTTGACTCCATGATCTGCTTGAACTAATGCTCTGCTCAAACTTCATTATTTTCTATGAGAAATGACAGGTTTGATTGGTTTGTTCTGGGTTCCTTTTTTTCATGGAGGGGATTGGAGATTGTTAAAAAATATATAATCCTTCAACTTTAAAGAGCAATTATTCAAGTCTAACAACAAAGTGTATTGAGTGACAGTCAGATACCATTTGTATTAACAGAGTGTGACTGCATTTAAAAAAAAAAAGAAAAAAAGACAGCTATAGTGAATTCCAAACATGTTAGTGCCTTGCTCTCACATCTGTGAGTCAGTGCCATGGCAGAGCCTTCTTTAATTCACTCAGTCTCAGCTGATCCTAAGACCCAGCTCTGGATCAGAGTCAGCAGCTTCCTGTAAGTGCTGTTGTTTCACTACTCCGGTAATCACCACTGTCAGATGGAACTCAGTGAATACCTATCATTAAATGTCTCTATGATAGTTTCTTCCATCTCACTGTCCATCTCACTTTTTCCTTCATTCAGAGGAACCACATTTTCATAGGTTTACTCAATCATTCTCGTATTTAGGCATCTGTATTGTTTGGAGAGGGTTATAAATCTGCAGTTGATGATGGAAAGTCTGTACAGGGGTTTAATTGGACTGTAGTCAGCTACACTATCCAGAAAAAAAGGAAGTTCACATGTTCAAAAATCTCTTTCCTCGGACAGAATTTAATGGGAGAGATGTTAATCCAGAAATCCATCTTCTTTTGCAATTTTCATCTATTTTGGTATACTTGTAGTTTGAATAACTTGGTGCTACAATATAGTGAAAAAAAAAATCTGGAGTATTTCTAAGAATGTGAAAGCCCTCTGGTGCATGTGTGAGGCTGTTTACCCACATGTGAGGGTGCATACCCCTCTGCGCTCTGATCTGCAAATGGAAGCATTTACATTTTATCGACTGCTTACTTTGACGGCTCGGTAATTTCAGTGGACTAAGAAAATAACTGACCAATTGCCGATAATTGTTGAGAGATGGCAGCCATGTTGGGTGAGGGGTTAAAGGTCGTCAGCGACAGGCTGCAAGCCAGCTGTGGATGGGTCAAGAGGGATTAAGTTTGAGGGACGTTTGCAATAGAAATATGTTGGAAGGGTTTTGGTTAACATACATCTTAGTGTGGGTAGTTTTATTCTGACATTTTTTTTTTTTTGGTTTCTGGTTTTCTGAATGACGCTGAGTGTTGGACTTGATTTTTTTATAGTCAGAAGAAAGCTTCAGTCTAAAGTAGATGATCTTAAAAATCATATTCAGTGTTGCAAAACTGAAGTGGATTTTTTGAGGATCTGACCCCAAGAAAGACCCAGTAAAACTAGAGCCAGGTATTCTTATATAAGAATATTGTATGCTTTGCATAAAGTGGGACCCAGGATCTTATTTTGCCTCGGGTATTCCAGTCAAGGAGTGCATGTAGGAGGTGTCCTTAGGCATTAGTACTATGACACACTGGTCAAAACAATAGTTTACTCACAAGTTATTACATGGGGACACTTGTTTAGGACTCTTTTTGTGCCACATTTAATTGTGTTGGGTTCCCTCATGTATAATTTATGGCTTCTGGCTTCCAAAATAAAGCCACTAAAGAAGTTCCTTAAACCTGCAATGATTCTAACGGCCAGCTCTGTATTGAAGTCTACGGGAGAGCGAAAGCAATTGCTCACTTGATCTATGACTTCAGTAAATAATTTCCTAATGAGTTTATGTATCGTTCAGCAGTTTCAGGTGTTTGAATACACTGAATACAACATGATGTTCATTTTCCAAATTATGGTCCGCATTAGAAAGGACAATAAAGCAGGGGTTTCTGTTTGACAAACTAGTGATCAATGTCACTGCCACACTTCCTACATCCTTATGTGGACCCATTTTATATCTGGCAAAACAGTAGTGCTTGACGCACTGGGATGAGAATGTGTTGGCAAAGTTTATCCACTTCAGAAAAGGTTTTTCCATCATTTGAAAGATTGTAGCTTTTGAAATTTTCTGGAAATAAATGCCATTTATGTTCATTAAATCACTGACATTTAATTCTGTGAGGCCTGGGTCATCCCCAACCCTAGCTCCAAGACTAAATCTATATTTTGGAGCAAAAAGGGATTTTTTTTGTGTGCGTCAGTTATGACTATTTTTGTCCCCTGACTGCCAAACTAGGGAGAACAATTAAAAGAATACGCATTCTGATAGTACAGGGTTATGGTTAGGATCCCCACCAATGATAAACTTATGAGGTTAACATGGCAGGATGATTACCGCAGTGATACAGCCAAGACAACATCAGCCCCCACTGTGTACCTCAGCTGGTTGAACTTGTTAAGCAGATGAACAACTGAAGAGCACCAATTGAAGAAAAACTAAAAGTAAATGTGACAAGTAAACCACCCTGGAAAAGAAAACCGCTCCCTCCCTCCCTCTCTCTCTCTATTACTGTTTGAACATCAGCCACTTCTGACCAACATGCGGTTGTAAGACTAATCCCACACTGAGCAGAACTGTAATCAGTGTTTCCACCAATGCAGAGGCAGACATGAGTGTGAAGGTGATTTTAGTATCTCTTAAAGTCTGGCACAGTCCACAGTAGATCTGGAAGAAGTGTATAAACAACACAATGGGAGGTTGCTGCACGGTTGCATCAACATTTCAAGAGTTTCCCACAGTGAAAAAGAATCCCTGATTATCAATTTGGGAGGCCTGCTTTACATAAAATAGAAGAAACTGTAAATTCTCTCCATTGCCATTTGAGTGTCAGTCAACTCTGACCACAGCGAGCTGCAGAGTGTAATCAGTGCTTTGATTTTCCTCTGGCAGCAGAGCCTAATCACAGACTGTGGCACCACAGCGTGGTCGCCTCTTCATCTCCTGCTGACGGCCCTGTGACAGCTAAATACTCAGGTCCATGTATTCCCATTAGTCTCTTTCTGATTGGCTGGCTTGGTGCGGTTAAGCTACTTAATTCCAGATCATGTTTGGGCGGTTGGGCTCGCTCTCAGCGCTCTCTGTCATGTGGTTGGCAGTGTAGGCATTAGAAACAACAAGCAAACACAACAAGACAGGCTCACAGTGCAAGGCTGCTGCTCTGAATGAAAAGTGCCCAATTTCCTGTAAAGTGCCAGACTTCATAGGAGAAAAATCCTCTTACACTTATTAGGCATAGTTAATCTGCAATATGTAGGACCTTCAAATCATTGTTTCCTTTCCTCCTAACTGTTCTTTTATATGCTTACGTACCCAAATTTCCCAGAATGCCACTCCACCACACTTCAAAGGCAAGTATGAGCTAGGGGTTTAACAGTTCTAAAACAAGACTTGGTTTTAGACCCTTTTCAGGAGGATTAAATGAACAAGAAACTGAGGGGCCATTTCAGGGCTGCAGCTAACTGCAGGGACCTACTGCACTGTTAGCCACACATTGAGGTGAAATACAGTACTGTGCAAAAATCTTGAGCCACCCCTCTTTTTTTTTCTAGGAAATGGGAAATAGGTGCAAACATACATGGAAATACAGTATATAAGGCAAAAACAGAGTTTGTATAATTCTACAACCTTGAAAGTCAAAATTTGGTATGACCACCTTTATTCTTCAACACAGTCTTAACTCTCTTAGGCAAGCTTTCTTGTAATTTCTTTAAGTAGTCTTCAGGAATAGGACATTCAAAGCTCTTCTTTGGGCTTTCTGATGAGGCTTTGGCAAACAGTAGATGGATCAACTACCACTTCTTCTTTTGTCCTCCACTTGTCCAGTTTCCTCAGATTTTTTTAAGGACGCACTGCACACCGTGCCAAGATATGCTAAGTTCTTGGCTAATAGCTCTCTGGGAATCACCTAAGATGAGCAATAGCGATTGATAAATAGCTTTTGTAATGTGCATTATGTAATGGTATGTTGATTGGCCGTGGGCTCGTGTTACTTATGCTAATAATCCATGTGGAACATGCTAGTCTGGTGAAAGATGGGCTGTAGATTTGGAGAATCTGGGGTGCAAGGTGGGGCATACTGGCCTTTGTCACCACAGCAGTAGCACCAGATTTGTTCGTCTCCGAGTGTCTACAAAGAATATGTTTAGGCACAGTAAGTTGAGCCATGCAAAGACCTCAAGACAAAATCACTGTACTAATAGAGAGCATAAAATGTACTTGAACCTAAAAAGAATTTTCATTATTCCGGTATAAAGCAAATCACCTGCGACAGCTAGGACTGAGGTTAATGAGAGCACTGAGACAGAACCAAAATGGAAAGATTCATGCCACAAAACCAAAACAGGGAGTGAAAAATATTGATTACAGCCAGTGTGAAGCTTTTTCTACAACTTCGTCACTAAAACTTGCGGGAACGTCCACTGAATTCTTCCTACTTCGAAATAACTAACAATAGTAGACCCTGCAGACACCATACAGTACAAAGTGGAGCTGTTGTTTCCTTGTGAAAAAAAGAAAAACTTCAGTAATGCAATCCTCACTAACGACTAACATTAATGCCCCTGAAAGCTTTTTCCACAATTCAACATGAGTTTTTGCTTTTTTTTCTTCTTGCCAAATTTGATGGCAGGGGATCAATATCCACGATGTTTTGATGATTTTGGTAGAAATTACTAAGCACATCATATCTGTCTTCACATGGCAAATTTAGGAGGACAGTTTACATGAAATTACAGGATAGGCTCCTGCTAAATGTCCATGTTTAGTCCCTCCATGCTTCATCTCTAAGTTTGTGAGTCCAAGCTCTGGGGAGACACCCAGCCCAGGCGAGGCAGCCTCTTGGCATTCACTTCCCAGTCTGGGTGCCTTGAGGACTAGGTAGCTCCCAGACATTTGGCCCTTGTGGCTTCAAGGCTTCCAGGTTTGTGTCAAGATCCAGCAGTGGTAACAAAACCACCCCACCCTCCATCTCTCTGACAGAAAAAAGCAGCTTGTGTTTCTGGGAGGGCAGAGAATAGAAGGAATAGATAGAATTACTCCTGTGCTACACATCATGCCCGCTGGCCCCCGTGCCACAGATGTAGACGCCCGATAGTGGTTTAGTCTTGCTGGTTAGTCACGGCCTGACTCACCTTACTGACAGGGAAATCATGAAGCAGCTTGACCACTCCTGTTTGTCAGGTTGGCTGGCAGCACTACTGCCCAGGAAGGTTGCAAAGTCACGGCTTCTGACATGTAATCCTAACTCTAAATTGGTCTCAGTGCTCAACTTTGAGTCTACAAGTCTGGGAAAACATTAATTCAATGTATCTCTTGCATTTTGCCATGACAAGCCATTAGCTATTAGCCCTTTTATGAGTTATGAGTCATATCTCCTGTTGACAAGCCAAAGGTATTACAGTGTCTGTGGCTTTGTTATGAAATGCTTGTTACTTAGTCTAACATTTACCGGAGTTAGCATGTTGTAATATTTGGAGACCTTGGAAAGAACAATAATCTCTGAAGTAGCAGTTTGATGACATGTTGCTGTTAACAGCTCCAGCATGGCTTAATGGAAGTGCATGGCAAAAGCTGTGGAGGAAAGATTCTCATGTTGTACTGATCCACTTTCCCCACAGTGGTGCACCCTTATTACTCACCACTCTTCACAATCCATTGCTCCCTTGAAGGAAAATTGGAAGTGTCCAATCCTAACTTCCCAGTAGATTCACTCTCTGTGGTGCACTGCTTCTCTGTTCTCCACCCACAGGAACAACATGATCCCTTTGTTCTCCTGTTGCATCAGCCATTACTTCATCACGTCATATTCTTTGTATTCTTATCAAAATACATTTTCACCTAGTTCAAGTTCTATCTGCAGCCCCATTTACACTTGTGATGTCAAGGGTCATAGAGCCAGGCCAACAAATGATGTGATTTAATTCATTTAGTGAATTTAAACAATATTTGTTAGCAAGATTACAGCTGTGATTTCATTCACCTTCATCAAACAAAAGAACATGAGTACATGTACAGTAGTGTGCAAAAGTCTTGAGTCACCCCTCATTCTTTATGTTTTGCTTCCAAGGAGCCAGAGATTCTTGTAGTATTTTAACGTGGTCATGAGCAATAGGTCTCTGGGCTTTCTAAAGGTCTTTCAAAGTTTTTATTTGGCCATTGGCTGTTTTTCACTCAGTGACTGTCTACAGCCATCTGTCAAACAGATGGGCATGGTCATGGTTTGGGGCTGCATTTCAGCCAGTAGTCTTGGGGCTCTTGTCAAAATTGATGGAACTATGAATGCAGAAAAGTACCGTCAGATTTTGATCCACCATGCAATACCATCTGGAAAGAGTCTGATTGGCAGCGGCTTCATTTTTTAGCATGACAATGATCCCAAACACACCAATGCAGTAAAAGGATAACTGGATAGAAAACCACACAATGGAACGCTATCAGTCATGGATTGGCCTCCCCAGAGCCCGGACCTGAACATTATTGAAGCAGTGTGGGATCATCTTGACAGAGAACAGAACAAAAGGCAGCCAACATCTAAAGAAGAGCTTTGAATGTCTTTCAAGAAGCCTGGAGAACTATTCCTGAAGTCTATTTAAAGAAATTACAAGAAAGTTTGCCTAAGAGAGTTCAGGCTGTGTTGAAGAATAAAGGTTGTCATACCAAATATTGACTTTCACGGTTGTTAGAATTATACAAACTCTGTTTTTGCCTTATATACTGTATTTCAATGTATGTTTGCATGTGTTTCAGTAAATCAGTGCCCCTATTTAATGAGGCATGGCTCAAGACTTTTGCACAGTACTGTACTTAAACAACTAAGTTATCTAGGTACCAAACAAGTACAAGATGTGATCAAACAGTTTTGCAGCTTTGCCCACAGAAAGCAACAAACGTTCCTAATTAACATTTGCTTGTCTCCTTGTGTACCCCTGGACAGCATGCAAACATCAACTGTGTCAAACTGACCCAGCTTTTATGTCAGGGATCATCACGGGTGATGAGAGCTGTGTCTCCAGGTATGTCACAGAAACAAAACAGGAGTTTATGTAAATGTCAGCATAAGGTTCAGAACATAACCAGGAGTACACTTTTGTTTTTTCAACATTCACAGGGATTTGCACTGTGAATTTGTCCCCCAGGGTTAGATTATCACTGTAGAGGCACCTAAGGAAGAAGATTCAGCACAAACAACCCCAGCTGCAGTGTGTGCCATGGTACCAAGGCAGTTTTTTGGCTGCACCAATACAATATTCACTCACCACCTGTCCTACTCGCCAGATTTGGATTTATAGGACTTTGTCTTCTTCCCCAAAATGAAAATCAAGTTCACCGTTTTGACACAGTGGATAAGATCCAGCATGCGCTGCAGGAGAAAAACACCTTGTGAGGGATCCGTCCACAGATTCTAATCTGCAAGACTAATAGTTCTTGATTGAATTAGCAGTGAGCATAGCCTTTTCAGCTATAGCAGATGCACTCAAGGTACATGACCTGGCAAGTTGTAAATGGCCTTTAAGGTACTGGACACATACAGTGTGCTTGTGTTTGAGATGCTACAGACATATTTTACCGTGGTGCAAAACAAGAGGAAACTGAAGTACACCCTACTTCAAAATGGTATTGTGCAAAGACTTACAAAAACAGTTTCTGGTGCTTAATCACCACTTAATCAACACTCTGGAACATTCTACATATTCTCTTTTAAATGCTTTATTTTGTTAGATATCATTGTTAATTAGGCCAAGTGTGTTCTGGTTCACTTATGCAGTATTTCTTTTCCTAGTACTTTTCCAGCCCCGCTGAGTCACAGAAACACAGTATATTCTTCCATGTGTTGTCAAGGTACCATGGCTCAGACCCTCGAACCTCTTGCGCTGTTGCTTCTAATATTCCTGTTGAAGGAATTTTGGCTTTATTCTCCTGCACTCTGTCACTGTGACGAGGGCAGCTAGATGTCAGATAAGCTAAATGCTGTTTATGCACATGTTGAGATTTTCGTATTTACTGCTTTCCCTCAAAGGCCCGGTCCTTGAATGGTTTGTGGCACCTTTTCGCTTCAGCTGTCACACTGTAGCTCACATAGGCTGTATTCCAAATGTGCATGTGCTGTGGTGGAGAGTACATGGTCCCGCATGAAATATACTGTATTAATTGTGATGCAGTCGGGACTACAGATAATGTGGCCTCTGACAGTTAAGGTAGGAATGCTACTGTTTACCATTTGATGATTGTGCCTTTAAGAATTACTTATGTTTTCCTTTTTTTTTTCCTCTTGAGGTAAGACTTACTGGTAGTGATGTTTTTCCAGCTTTGTTTGCTTAAGTTTAATATTTCCCCTATTATCCCACGCGCTTTCATATTCATTGTTCTTTTTAAACAGGACCTCTTTGACCCTTCACACATTCTTGCCCTTTTTGTATTCTGGGAAAAGATCTAGCAAAGTACGCTTTTACAATTGCTCAGAATAATCAGGGCAATTAGCACTTACATTACTGTGTATTTGCAAAGGCAACAGTAAATGTCTGTGTTTTCAAATAAAACTTAACATTCCATTGTTTTTTCTTTCTTTTTTTATGTTGGATTACATTTTTTTTTTCATTTGTTTTTTGAATGAAAATGGATGGATGGATGGATGGTGTCTTGTAGCAAATCCTTTGGGTCCTTAGACTGTAAAACAAGGACCAGTCATTGGTTTGCAAAGTCCAATTTTTTATACCTTGTGCTGAGCATTTTTTCAGAGACTTGTCAGTTATAGGGTAGCCACACAAGATATACCCTTATCATCTATTTTAAATTACACCATATTTAATACCAAATGATTTTCATTTGGTATTAAATATGACTTGAAACTACTAATTGAGACTCAACTCATAAGAAAACTGATTACTGAAGTCATTACTCATGTAAACAGTAGGGTGGTTTTCTCATAGACTTCTATACAAGCAGCCTTCTTTGAGCAACCAGAGAAGTTACCCCAGCAGCAATTGACTTCACTTTTCATATTGGGAGGCTATAACTAATGTTATATATAGTCAATGTTTGGGTACTGTTGGTTGCAGGGACTTCTGTGGGTTAGGCTTGTCCTGGCACATCTAACCAATGCTTAATCCGATTGGGGCCCGGGGAGTTTAGACGTTGGGTCAGTGCTTTAGGCTCTTTGGTATGCAGGGCATGTGAATGGTCTACAACAGTCTTTATTCTGATGGTATGTGTAAGAATAACATCAACCTAAATGTCAGGACCCAAAGTTTCCAAGCAAATGAGTTGTAACAGGATAGTGTTATGCCTGTTTTCAAAATTTTTGCTTATTTCAAATAGGATGCTAAATGCTTCTTTTGACCTCTAGGTCTTTCAAATGAAAGAAAAAATAAATCACTTTGCTCAGACTACACATAGCTGGTATCACGGGTACACAGTGGTTACAACACATCCTTAGTGAGAGAAGAGGTTCATTACGCACTCCTGAAGCTACATATGTGAGAGTTTTTAGGTTTCCCTGTGGAATAAAGTCAGTAAGGATGAACAGGTGCTCACCTGACCTTCATCCTGGAGACTGTAGTTCATTCCAGTGGTGGGGCAGTTATTTTTTGACTTTGGTGATGCGTTATTGTCCATTTTCTTTTATTATTATTTTCTCTTTTAGTCACTGGTTTCATCAAGAACTTGGAAAGGTTAAAGCAATAAATGCACTTGGTTAGGTCATGTTAGTTAGTGCCATGTTACGGTGCAACAAACTTCATTTTCTTGGTTACCAAGGTGACAAGTGAGGCCCATCCCCACATAGGATATGACTGATAGCTTGAAACTGATTGCCACTGGCGATCAGTTTTCTGAAGTACTTTTCTGAAAATTCCAAACATTTTGTTTGTCAGTTTTTACGCAACAACAAAAGGTTGTCTATGTAAACATTGGCTGTTTTACCCACTTCAATAATTGAAGTTTTTGTCTTGATGCATGCTCAATAATCCAGGTAAGGAAATCCCAGAAAGCTGATTCTGGGAATGACATTTTTCTCAGATGTGGTAAGGAAACCACTGGCCAAAATTATGATTCTTACAAAAAATATTTGAAGGAAAACATGAGGTCAAATCTATTGGTATTAGCCTTTAAAGGCATCTATTGGACAAGCTACAGTCATGTGAAAAAGAAAGTTTTCATAGGACTCTATGCAGTCCTGTGAAAATCTAAGTACATCCTTACTGCTTCCACAGGAATTAAGAGGGTAAGTAGCAGCCAGGCGCTGCTAATCAAATGTACTTGATTAACTGATCATCAGCAAGTGTGAGCACCTCTATTAAAGCAGAAGTTTTGGCAGTTTGCTGGTCTGGAGGATTCATGTGTGTATTAACACAACACCACAATCTTCCCAGGAGTAGACGTCCCAGCAAATTCGCCACAAGGTCAGGCTGTACAATGCTCAGAGAAACTGCAAAAAACCCAAGAGCTACATCTCAGACTCTACAGGCCTCGGTTAGCATGTTAAATGTTAAAGTTCGTGACAGCACAATAAGACTGAACAAGTTGCTTGGAAAGTTTGCCAGGAGAAAACCTCTTCTCTCTAAATAGAACATGGCAGCACAGCTTAGCACAAACACCTCATACCAACTGTCAACCACGGTGGTGGAGGGGTGATGATTTGGGCTTGTTTTGCAGCCACAGGACCTGGGGACCTTGCTGTCATTGAAACAGCCACGAACTCCTCTTTATACCAAAGTATTCTAGAGTCAAATGAGAGGCCATCTGTCTGACAGCTAAAGCTTGGCTGAAATTGGGTCATGCAACAGGACAATGATCCCAAGCACAGCAGCAAATCTACAAAAGAAAAAGAAAAGAATCAAGGTGTCGCAATGACCCAGTCTAAGTCCAGATCTCAACCCAAATGAAATGCTGTGGCAGGACCTTAAGAGAGCTGTTCATAAATTAATATCTGCAAACCTTAATGAACTGAAGCAACGTTGTAAAGAAGAGTGGGCCATAATTCCTCCACAACGATGTGAGAGACTCATAAAGTCATACAGAAAACAATTACTTAGTTGTTTCTAAGTTGTTGCTGCTAAAGGTGGTTCCACAAGCTACTGAATCATGTGGTGTACTTAGTTTTTCACTAAGTACACCACATGTACTCAGGACTGCACAGAATCCTGTGAAAACTTTCTTTTTCATACAGTATAAGGGCATAGTTGTAGTAGAAGTAACTTATAACAGCAGTAACCTATAGCTGTAACTTTTATTTACTTTTGTTTTTGAAATTTTATCATTCAGTGCCATAAAATAACAAGTGAAAAGCTTAAAATGTGTAGACATGTTGTCTTTACTGCTGAGTGTCACAAGCAGTTCTCCATCTATCTCACTCTCTCACATTTTTCAGGTCTCACCATCCTTCTCTCCAGCATTATTTGTCAATGTGAAAAATACAACTTTTAGCTAAATGTGTCCTGTTGTCCCCAGACTGCACTAAACACCAGTCATGAAAAAGTCATCGCTAACAGCCAGACATCCTGGTCCAGCTCCTGTCATGGTAGATGCATTAAACTTCCCCGGGCAGGCCTCCTCCTTCTCGTCCTCCTTGTCACCCCTGTGGTGAGTGAAGGAGATGGCGAGCATAAACAGAAGGAGGACTGGAGGGAGAAGAGAGAGAAGTGGATGGATGGGAGTAAAAGGGTGAGCGAATAAAGCAGGGAAAAAGTTTGGATGGATGCTGGAAAGGAACTGTCGAAGGAAAGTGGCAAAAGACAAGAAGGAAGACTGATAGGTGAGAGAGGAAAAAGCTAAGAGGGAACAAAAGACCTGTTGGATTTGATGTAAAGTGGGTTGGCACACGAGAGGGTGCATTTAAAGGTACCTGTGGGACAGCCTCACACGAGCATCGACAACTCCTGATGCTTCCAGCAAATGTTGCAGCAGACCGCAGCACCTCTCGCTTCTGGGAAACACATTTTCTCTCCAACTGTGAGGTCTCTCTCTCTCTCTCTCTCTTGCTCGTTCTCCTTCTCGCTCTCATTGTGGGTAAAACATATCAAAGCAATGTGCTGCTAGATCAGGAAGACATTGGCCCACTGGGGTCACTTTTAAAAGTGATTTTTTTTTTTTTACCCCTCTCCTAATTTTTCAACATCTGTCTCAGGAACTCACTTTTTCATCCACTGCTACCGATAATGGTGACTGAGAGGCTCATTAAAAGCACGTGTTAACAGAGGAGCAGCTGTCACATTATAAAAACGGAGAAAGATATTCTCATTGTGACTTGTGAGGAATTATTTGTCTGTTTACACAATTGAGATGAGAGTCAGCACTGTGATGCAGTTTGTCTGGTTTACACATCTGTCAGTAGTCAGTTGAGTTATGTCTATTTTAAAGCAGGTGCTGCTATGCAGTATATGTGATATACAGTCATGTGAAAAAGAAAGTTTATCACAGGACTCTATGCAGTCCTGTGATAAACTTTTTCAGTCATTTTGTTGTAGATTTGCTGCTGTGCTCGGGTTCATTGTCCTGTTGCATGACACAGTTTTGGTCATGTTTTAGCTGTCGGACAGATGGCCTCACATTTGACTCTAGAATACTTTGGTATACAGAGGAGTTCATGGTCGACTCAATGACTGCAAGGCGTCCAAGTCCGGTGGCTCCAAAACAAGCACCCAAATCAACACCCCTCCACCACTGTGCTTGACAGTTGGTATGAGGCGTTTGTGTTCATATGCCGTGTTCGGTTTTCACCAAATGTGGTGCTCTGCATTATGGCCAAACATCTCCACTTTGGTCTCGTCTGTCCAAAGGACATTGTTCAGATGCAACTTTGCAAACCTAAGCTGTGCTGCCATGTTCTTTTTAGGGAGAAGAGGCTTTCTCCTTGCAACCCTTCCAAACAAGTCATACTTGTTCAGTCTTTTTCTAATTTTACTGTCATGAACTTTAACATTTAACACGTTAACTGAGGCCTGTAGAGTCTGAGATGTAGCTCTTGGGTTCTTTGCAATTTCTCTGAGCATTGCACGGTCTGACCTTGGTGCGAATTTGCTTGGATGTCCACTCCTGGGAAGACTGGCAACTGTCTTGAATGTTTTCCACTTGTGAACAATATTTATCACGATACAATGATGGATTTCATTGTGTTTGGAAATGACGTTATAACCCTTCCCAGACTGATGGGCAGCAACAATTGCTTCTCTAAGATCATTCCTGATGTCTTTCCTCCTTGGCATTCTGTTAACACACACCTGAATGCTCCAGAACCAGCAAACTGCTAAACCTTCTGCTTTTATAGAGGTGCTCACACTTGCTGAGGATTGATTAATCAAGTGGATATGATTAGCAGCACCTCGCTGCTGCCTACCCTCTTAGTTCCTATGGAAGCTGTAAGGGTGTACTTAATTTTGTACAAAACTTTATTTTTCACACCACTGTATGTCAGTCATCTACTTTTTCAGCTTAAATCACTTTTAGGTGTTGCAGGTGGAGGATTTCAAGTTTTAATTTTACCACAAACATGTTGAAAGGATTTTGAGTTAGTCTGACTAAGAACACAACCTGTGAATTAGACTTTTTTTTTTTTACTTCAAACTCTCAGCATCAGTCATTGTCACACTTGTAACCAATCCCTGTGGCTCCAATGCCCAGTGGACATGCTCCAATACATGTTTTCTTGAGTAATTATTATATTACTTTTTGATTTTAAGGAATTAAAAAGTAATCCAATGATTTAGTCGATCATTGTGGGAAACAAGCTCTAATGAACAGAGTCCCTGTTCAGACACAGCTTGCAAGGTGCTGGTAGATGGATTTCATTGGACAGAGAGAGGCTAGCTGTTTCCACCTGCTCCATTTATCATGCTAAGCTAAGAGAGCTGTATTGTCTCTACAGATTCATGTAAAAAACAAATTAGTGTACAGTATTTCCCAGAATGTTGAATTATTCAGCTAAATACAGAACTGATAAAATTAAATACTTTTCTTCTTAACATCCCAGTATTGGGCAGTTATGCAACTACTAAATAAGTATTAAGATATTCCTCCTACATTATAACAGCTAAAGTTTATGGCCCAAGCCATGCTCTTCTGCCCAGATGTCCTTGGAAAGTTATAAAAGTTAGTTACTACCACTTGCCAACTGAAGATTCAAGTGAATTCACAGTGTATCGTGTGATGTGAAGGCATTTCAGCGAAATGCAACAAAAATGCTCTCTTGGGAGTCTGACAAATTGCTCAACTGAACTCCCAGACCTTTGAGTTCATTTCCGCAACATCAGAGATCTTAAAACGTTTGCTTCGATTAAAGCAGCAATGCATCCAGGCCTCTTCAAGAACAATATTTAGATTTTTCCCCTTGATGTAAAAGGGATATTTAAAGTCTGCCTTCATGGCCCATTGATGAGGCTTTTCTGTCCGTGTCTGTCTGTCTGTTGGCAAAGATTTATGGATTCTCTTTCCTGGAGATGAAATTTACCCCACCGAGGCAAGTCTGGGTCAAAGAAAGAGAAACATTTACTACCCCTTGCCTTGCTTTAGTTCTCTTCCTAGAATCTCTTCTGTACGTTTTACTTTTTGCCAATTATTTTATTTACATTTTTTTTCTCCCTTTGATGAATGGTTGAAATACAACAGTGGCAATAACATCAGTTCTCCTTACACTGTTAGCAGCTCATAGCTGTAGAGGTATGAAGCAACATGTTTTTGCTCACTTCTAGGGTTGTGTTGCATTCCTATGATGGTTAGAGTGAGAGAAATGCTGATTTTTTTTTTTTCCAAGAAGAAATACAATGGAAGACGACCCTTGAAGTTCCAAGAAGGAGGTGATCCTGGTTGATCTGTTGGATCCAATGTTTCTGAAGAAATTCTGGATATGTGGCCAAACTGAGGTTTCAGAACAATCAGTCCTAAAGAACTAAAATAACAGTCTGTAAGACTGAATAAAAAAGAACTAATAGCGCAAGCCACAACTTTAGTACTATCAAGTAATCACTAAAATATAACTATTCTCAAATGTTAATATGTCTTCAAGATGGCTGCATTAAATTAGATTCTGAAAATCCAATTAATGTCTACTTTTATTTGACATTTTATAACATGGCAAACATTGATGTAATCTCTTAACATATCAGAGTTTTGGGCCTTTTTCTAGACTCTGTGGTGACAGTTGCCTGAAGACATAGGATATGAAGGAGGTGGATTTTTATGCATAACGAAACAGGGCTCTGACACAAGCCACATCAGTTCCCGAGACACTTTGGGTATCAAATTACATCACACCTAATAAACCTGCCAGTCAGTTGCCACCATAAAACCTTGTATCCACTACCTTCACCCAATAATATGCAGCCTGTTTGCCAAATGCTTCTCTGGAATTGTGTATTTCACATATCAAATGATCAGATTGCGCTATTGTCCAGCAAGCTGGAGGATATTGTGTCGCAGCGTTTGTCAAAGTAAATTTCTTTTATAGAATTCTTTGAATTACTTCGACTTCCTTTAGCAGTATGACCCGAAGCTCAGGACGGGAACTTGATATGAACTGTATACACCCTGTGTTAAAGCGATCATTCTGTTGGCCAAACCTATGAAGATGTCATGGCACGTATAGCTGACATATAAAGCTGTCATGTGGCTTTGGGCATACCATGTGTCTGGTTTTAAAAGTGTGACATCATGTTCTTGGACAAATGGAGTCTTGGAGCATTATGACAAGGACACAGTGCATGGAGAAGCACTAACAAACACACACACACACACACACACAAAAGATTCAACAAACACTCTCACAACATGTAATGGGTTCTGATCTATTTGGTGGAATCATGATCTTTTTTTGTTAATCATATTTTATAAATGTATCATGATTATGAGCTGAAAAGCGTAAGCAGTGAAAGGAGCTGAAAGTGTACAGAGAGGATTTGAAATTTCAATAGAAACTAAGGCTACGGCCACACGTACATGGGTATTTTGGTAAAAGCAGCTTTTTCTATGCGTTTTGGCCTTTCATCCACACGTAAAACGCATTTTGTATCACTGAAAACTGAGCTTTTGAAAAACTCCTGCCAGGGTGAAGATTTTCAGAAACTCAGTTTTTGCGTTTACATGTGGACGAGGAACACTGAGATTTTGTCTCACAACGTCAAAGGTGTACGCCTTTATCTCCTTTTTTGACATCAAAATGTGTGCCGTGTTATTGTTTGTGGGCTTTTGATTGCCCAACATTTCTTAACAGTTTGGATTATATCGCCAATTGCTGCTTTGGCATGTTCTTGACAGCGCTTCAGATCGTTTTTTGCGTTTTCATGTGGATGGAGATATTTTTCAAAACGAACTCGTCCCAGTTTTAAAATATACCCGTGTACATGTCGACATAGCCTAACATTGACGTTAACAGTGACACTGATTCTACTCAGAATCAGTGTCACTCTGATACTATTCAGGAAGTTGAACTGATTAACAGATTTGTGAGTTTAGAGGTTTATCTCTGGAGGCATGTGGTGGCAATGGGGAATCCAAATTCTAACTTAGGCCTCAGTCGACCATCTGGCAACCGCCGGTCACGAGGGAAAAATGTGTATTTCTCCACCAGTTGCGAGTGGTTGCTGGAGGTTGATGGAAGTCACTGTGAAATCGATTGCTAAAGCCCCAGTCACGCAGGCTTAGAGACCAGTCACCAGTCACAAAGCAATCCCAAGGAGGTTTATGGTGCAGCTCCCTCTGCGACCGATTTCACCTGGCGACAGCCAGCAACCTCTGTCAACCGATTTCACCTGGCCACAACCAGCAACCTCTGGCAACCGATTTCACCTGGCCACAGCCAGCAACCTCTGGCAACCGATTTCACCTGGCGACAGCCAGCAACCTCTAGCAACCGGTCAGGGAATACGCATTTCCCCAAGCAACCAGAGGTTGCCGGGGGGTCACCGATCAGTCTCTAGGCCTGTGTGACTGAGGCCTTAAATAAATACAAAACCAAGCCACTTAAAAATTGTCAGTCAGTTAAAGTGATTTCGATTGTGGACAGAGCTCCTGTCTTTTCCCATGGCAGCCACACTGAAGTACAAGATTCAGTGGCAAGGCAATGGGGCAAAATACAGTCTGATTACAGGGTTTAATTTGTTTTATCCTATTGAATGGTCTAAGTAAAGGTCAATGTATCACACATTCCTTATTAATTCACCTTTGAAAGGTAAAGGAAATGGTAGGCAGTGGGCCAAACCAGTATGAGGCATATATCTATCTATCTCATTTACAGTATCTGTAATTAACACAAGAGTGCCACCCCAGGCACCCCCTTTAGCCATGCCCCTGCTGCTCTAGAAAGCCAATAATGATTGCAAGATAAACATTTGCTTAGATTTTGTGTAACTGATTGGACATCATGCTGGATGACATTGCACTATGTTCCTGCAAAGATTGAGTCTCCTACTTTTTTGGAAACTGGGGCCAAAAATATTAAAACTCTGAAACTGAAGATTCATGACTGTGAACAGTGTGTGCACACAAAGGCAGAAATGTGGATAAGGATTCTTTTCAGCAGACCAGTAGACCTCCATTCCTCTTAGTATTACTGCAAGTAAAGTTGTGGCTAAGCAGTGTTACATCACTGATGAAAAGCAAAACCTGAAGCAGTTTGTGTTCAATATGCTGAAAGAATTGCCCAGTCCTATGTGACTTTTTTTCCAGCTATGAAGAAACTCATGTTAGATATGATGGACAAAGGAGAAAATCAGACATGAAAAGCTGATCACTGAATGCTTTAGTTGAATG
>VUQI01048374.1:0-14692 GCA_015106735.1 Paratilapia polleni | reverse complement strand
TGATTTGTTCCACCTGTTCCACCCAGCTGTTCACTATTCCCCTCGTTACCCCTGGTGTGTATATATATTGTCTCAGTTCTCCTTTGTCCTTTGTCGTGTTGTCCCCTCAAAGTTGTGTGTCTTCCAGTTCTGTGGTCTTAGTGTTTGGATTCCTTGCTCCTGTCGTTGGTTTTGTTTTCGTATTGCTTTTGTAAATTGTTGAGCATTAAAGCTGTTTTTTGAGTTTATGCCCTGTGTCCCGATTCCTGTATTTGGATCCACTTCCTGCCTGCCACACAGCTGAGCCTTAACAGTTCTTCATAAAGAAAATACATGAATACAGTGTTGCCAGGAAAGCATTTTCTATGGCTATTTTACACATAAAAGAATCTATCCACTTGGATATTACATTACACATGTATTATTTAAAGTGCAATATATTTTCCAGATATTGTTATATTTATTTGACAGTACTACATTAATAATGAATATTGTGATTTGGCAGTTAGAAAGGAGGGAAACTCTCTTTGAAAAGATGGGTAGGCTTTTGTCTGTAAAGAAGACATATCACAGCTGTCTTCTCAGACATCCTGCTCCCTGGAGCATTCTTATTTATGCTGTAGTTTGTTCCCAGCAAGGAACATACGGATTCAGTCTGGCAGAATGGTACTTGTCTACAGCTGAGTGGGAGAATTGTCCTGCTTCTGAATCAATGACCAATTCAATTTCATGCACCATGCTGACATTTAACCAACAGAGCCGGAAAGGTTAATGGAATTCCATATGTACGCACAGACGGCTTGTACAGTGGCTGATTGTATCACAATGCTACTTAGCAGAAAAGCCAAACTAAAGGGAGAAAATCCTCTTCCAGCTAAGCCCTATATCAGCACCTTCTCACACAAGGCCCAGGATAGGAGTGCGTTAGATTAGCTTCTTTGTCTGTCTGTCTGTCTGTCTGTCAGCCGCCTACCTTTTCACCCACTACTGTCTCTGGATTTCAAATCTATCTCTCTGATTGTCATTCCTCTCCTGACTCTCTGCCATTTGTTGGTCCTAGTTCATCACTTTTCTTCATCTCCCATCTCTGTTTTTTTTTCCTGCAGCGTATTTGTCGTCCTTGCTGACTTTCTGTTTGTCTGTCTGCTTGCATATCAGCCTGTCCTTGTGCTCAATCTATCTGTCTGCCACTTCTCTGCATTTCCTATCTTTCATGTCTGTGCAGCAGCACGGGAAGACATAACACCCACCCTATCATAATCTAATCATTCCAGCAACCTCCACCTTTACTTCCTTCCTCTCAGCTTCTGTTTTACTTCTCTGCCAAAATTTAGAGTCTCAATAAAGCGACAGTTGTTACACCTGGTGCAGTTTCAGGTCTGGCTAATCAGAATGGCTAAAATCAGCATATTCAGATGGAAGCAGTGTTTGCAGCCAAACCCCAGTAGCCATAGTGATGAGAGCAGGGTCGACACCGGGTCCTGGCTACTGTAATGCAGCTGGACAGCTTTTACAAAAACACAATTACCAAACACAAGGGAGGGATGCTCGCACTGTTGCCCTGATCCTACTGACTGGCTGGAGAATGGACTGGACACAGCCAGTATGTGAAGAGGCATATCACACCACCACACGGGATACACACATTAGGGAAGTTGGAGTTATTTGAACATACAGCACACTTCAAAGGTTACACATCATGTGACACAGAATGAAAAAGGCCAACAAATCAGGCTGCACACTAAAAAGGAGATTCACAGCATGCAACACAGGACACGCAGCAGGAAATACATAACACGCAAGAAAGGATTCACAGCAGACAACTTGATTTACAAGGTACAAGTAGAGATTTACTGCTTGACAGAACAACAAAAACAGGAACAAGGGGGTTGATACTACTGTTTCTAAGGCTTAATGCTGTTTGTACTATGTGTAGTCAGCAGTGTAATATTATATCATTCATCATAGCAGCCCCAAGTAGTGCGCTAGTACAGTTTCATTACACTTCACACACATGTCCATTTCAAGCTCTGTTTCCAACTTTTGGAATTTTAAATTATTTGAAACTTAAACAGCTACTATGGTAAATGGACTGGTACTTATATAGTGCTTTTCTACTCAGTCTGAGTACTCAAAGCGCTTTATACTACATGCCACATTCTTACTCTCACACACTCCAATGAATGCATCAGGGGCAACAAATCTTGCCCAAGGATACTTCGGCATGCAGACTAGGGGAAACAGGGATCAAACCACTGACCTTCAGATTAGTAGACGACTCGCTCTACCTCCTGAGCAGTACTAACAACTAATCAGAAAAATGCATGTGATATGGTAGTAGTACAATAACAGGGAGATCCTAATGAGTACATTTAGTTGTAATAATTTAAGTGTTGTTGTTTCCAATATTTTTGCCAACTGTTATAAAATCTATTGCGTTACTGCCATTCATCGTTAGTGGCACATGTAGCTGATAACAGTTTATGCAAAGCTAATGTAGGAACAATAATGGGCAAACAGAAATGCATTCAGTTATGCTGATGTTCTGCAATTTTTAATTTTGTTTTTAAGCTCGATGGGTGATTTTTATAGGTTCAAAATTAGGTTCACATTAACTTTAGAGAAGTATTTAAATCACAATACACATACCCTTTTCAAACAGGAACTGATCATCAGATATGGCTCCAATATTGTTGTTCCAGGTAAAAAATTAGCAATGTAGACTGAAGATACTTCTGTTACACCATAGTATTAGACAGAATTTAATTTATTGATTACTAAATAAAGTTTCAACTTTACTTCTCTCCTACGCTCACTTGCTATGGCTTTCTCTCCCACACATGTGACCTTTGCATTTCTTTCTCACGCTCTGTTTCTCTCTCTCTCTAAAAATTTGGTAAAAGATTTTTTAAAAATACAATATCATTAAATTGAGTTTTCATTCTTGTTTGAAACTCCTCAGGAGGAAGACTGCAGAGCTTGTACATCTGACTCGGACTCTTAACAATGTCAGACTGACTGTCAACTACAGATGGGTACCCAAACCTGTTATGAAATTATTATCAATAAGTTCTGATGTTATTGATTCTGCAGTCATTAGTGGACAAATTCTGATGCATTTCTCAATTGCCAAATGTGATTACACAAAGTACACACACTGTCAATTCTATGGTTTTACATATCAGGACATAAAAAAAAATCTAGTCCTCACGAAGTCTTAAAATTAGGTAAATACAACCTCAGATGAATGACTACACATGACAGATTACACCCTGCCATTGTTTCTTTAACAAAAACTAAGCCAAAAAGCAAAAGCAGGGTGTAAACTAAATATACCCCATGATTTAATAGCTTATAGAACCACCTTTAGCAGCAATAACTTGAAGTAATTGTTTTCTGTATGACTTCATCAGCCTCTCACATCCTTGTGGAGGAATTTTGGCCCACTCTTCTTTACAACGTTGGTTCAGTTCATTGATGTTTGCATTTGTTTATGCACAGCTCTCTCAAGGTCCTGCCATAGCATTTCAGTCAGGTTGAGGTCTGGACTTTGACTGAGCCATTGCAGCACCTTGATTCTGTTGTAGATTTGCTGCAGTGCTTGGGATCATTGTCCTGTTGCATGACCCAATTTCGACCACGTTTTAGCTGTCGTACAGCTGTTCTCACATTTGACTCTAGAATACAGAGGAGTTCATGTTCGACTCAATGACTGCAAGGTGCCCAGGTCCTGTGGCTACCAAACAAGCCCAAATTATCACCCCTCCACCACTGTGCTTGACTTTTTGTATGAAGTGTTTGTGCTGTTATGCTGTGTTTGGTTTTCTCCAAACATGGAATTGTACATTATGGCCAAACATCTTCACTTTGGTCTTGTCTGTCCAAAGGACATCGTTCCAGAAGTCTTGTGGTTTATTCAGATGCAACTTTTCAAACCTAAGCCATGCCATTTAGATAGAAGAGGCTTTCTAGGGTTTTTTTGCGGTTTCTCTGAGCATTGCACAGTCTGACCTTGGGGTGAATTTGCTGGGACGTCCACTCCTGGGAAGATTGGCAACTGTCTTGAATGTTTCCCCTTTGTGAATAATCTTTCACACTGTAGAATGATGGACTTAAAATTGTTTGGAAATGGCCTTATAACACTTTCCACATTGATGGGTAGCAACAATTGCTTCTCTAAGATCATTACTGATGTCTTTCTTCCTTGTCATTATGTTACCACAGACCTGAATGCTCCAGACCAGCAAAATGACAAACCTTTATAGACGTGCTCACACTTGCTGATGATCAATTAATCAAGTACATTTGATTAGCAGCACCTGGCTGCTACTTGATCTCTTAATTCTCATGGAAGCAAAACATCAGTCAGTGACAATTAGTTACCATTAGCCAGCTGACAGTTTGTTTAGCTCTGAGTGGTATATGGTATTCATATAGTTTAGTGATTAGCTTTTTCAAAATGATGTTGCAGTTTGCTATTCAGTGTTCATGTATATATACAGCAAATTGGAGAAAACAGAGCAACAATTGCCTTAACCCTGTTAAAGAATAACAGGTACAACTGACAGGAGTAGAGATACACTACCAGATCAATAATAATATCAGTAAGAGTAGTTGCACAGTTAAAAATCTCATCGATATCTATCTATACTAGGAATCAGTTATCACCTTTTCATTTTGCCTTAACTTGATTGAAGCCAATTGGATGGCATTTAAAATGGAGGCACAGAGGCTTATAATTGGCTGATACTTGTAAAGTCCTAGCTAAATGTACTGTTTTGAATTGACTGAAGATCAATGTGCACTCTATAAAGAAGTTATTTTTATAGTGTCATTAAGGGCAGCAGCTGGCTGATTAGTGTAACAAACATTTGGGAAGTATCAGCTTGAGCTAGCAATGCACAGGGCATAACAAACAACTATTCTCTACAACACCTTTAGAGAACATAGCCTCCGAAACTCCAACCCATCCATTTTCTGCCACTTATCTGGGTCAGGGTTACCGGGGCAGCAGTCTAAGCAGGGACACCCAGACCCCCCACTCCTCAGCCACCTCATTCAGCTCTTCCAGGGGGGGCACTGAGGTGTTCCCAAGATAGACAAGAGATGTAATCTCTCCAGGGTCTCCTCCCGGTTGGACAAGCCTGAAACACCTCACCTAATAGACATCCAGGAGACATCCTAGTGAGCCACCTCACTGCCTCCTTTTGATATGGAGGCGTAGTGGCTATACTCAGAGTCCCTCCCAAATGACAGAGCTCCTCACCCTACCTCTAAGGCTGAGATATCCCACAGAGGAAGCTCATTTCTACCACTCTATCCACAATTTTCCTCATTCTTTCGGTCACTGAGTATAGGAACGTAGGTTGACCATTAAATTGAGAGCTTTGCTTTCATGTTCAGCTATCTCTCTACCAAAACAGATTGGACGCCCACATCACTCCAGACACTGCATCATTCCGTCTGTCAATCTCCTGCTCCACTCTCCCCTCACTCCTGAACAAGATCCCAAGATACTTAAATTCCTCCACTTGGGGTAGCAACTCCCACAATGGGCACTCCACCTTTTTCCACCTGAGAACCGTGGCCACAGACTTGGAGGTGCTATTTCTCATTCCTGCTGCTTCACCCTTGGCTGCAAAGCGTGCAAGTGCCAGCTGGAGGTCATGGCTCGAGCAAGTCACAAACAACACATCATCCACAAAAAGCAGAAAGGGAATCCCAAGGTCACCAAACCAGAGATCCTCTGCCACTCAGAAGTTCTGCTATTTTAATGTGATGACCCTCTGACTTTTTATTTAGCACTGTCATTGGGTCACAATTTTAATTTGACCAATTCTGACCTGGAAAACTAATACCACTAGCATGGGATGCCACCTCAGCCTACTAGTGTTGCAGCACTGCACTTCTTTCCAGCAGGGACAAACTGCAACATTCTGCTTAAAATGAGGAAAAAAAAAAAAGAATTCAGATCTGTTGTTTCTGCAAAGTTTGTTCTCTGCAAACTTGATCTGTACTTATCAACGATAGTATTCAAGATAAGAACTTCCACTTAGTAACAGCACAGTACAGTCACATCAGGGCCAAAAAAAATCCAACAGTCTGTTGGATGTTCACTGAAGTGGATCACATCACATCAGGATCAGAAGTCACATTCTGCCAGTTTTGGAGTGGGAGCTCCAGTATTCGGATCAAGCAACTGTTGTCAAATAAGGTACGCTAGATTTGACTGGTGGCTGCTTCATTGCATCAGATACATGTTCACTTAAAATTTAAGTACATAAAAGTATTATATTGGACATGCCATTGGCTCATAAACAATATTACATCTGGATTGGGGTCAGGACACCCCTGGAATTAATTAGCAAATATCAAGCTAAGATGCTGGACTGAGACAATGAACACAGTACTTCCTAAACATCAGCATGCTACACTGTAGTTCTTTTTGGCTCAAAGCATGTTATGCCCAAGTGTTGCGTCACAGAGCAGGCTTAAAAAAACATCACTCCACTTTTTAAAATACATCTAAAAGGCAGAACAGATAATCCTGTATCTGTTTAGTTTAAATTTATGACATAGTTACTGAGATAAAAGCTCCTGTGGTGAGTCTTATCTCAGACAGCAGCTCCCCTTCTGTAAAATGCCACCATGACTTATAACATTTTTCCTTCTATATGTATGGCTTGTCCTGCTACTTGTCTTTCTCTTACAGCAGCTTTTAAATTGTTGTTCACTTCAGCTGTGATTGTTGAATTCAAATATATTAGATCATGAGTTATTCTATCTGTATTTCTTTTTTTCTTTTTTCTTTTTTTTAGGGTTGACAATACCATGTCAATCTGCTTGCAGAGTTTGAGGCAATAATATCTTGTTATTAAAAAATAAATGAATTAATTAAATGAAATTTTAAAAAAAAGCTTACAACAATCAAAAGTGGTGGTCATAATATTCTGAAAAATCCTGTAATTTAATTGGTTTTGCATTAGTTGACAAATTTGTTTGATCAAACATTGAACAAAGAAGAAAATGTTGTCCTTTGTCTAGCTGTTCAATCACAGCTCCAAAAATTAACATGAGATAGTAGGCAAACACAGCTGTTACTTTACTGATGTCATTATTATTAGTTAGTACAATTATTAGTACCCACTATTTCATGTCAAAGCGGCTGCTGTGAAGACTCACAAGTAGTAATAACATACTTGTGATGTCTATAGAAAAAGTGGTTAAAAATGGGTCAAATTCATATAGAGGTTTGTTTATTGTGTGTTTTGGCTCATTTGTGGAAGAGGAACTACTGTCTTTCTCTACAGGCAATATAGACCCCTTCTCTACCTCCTGTACAAAAGAACAATTACACTTAATGGATAATAAAAAGGAAACTGCATTAGATAAATAAATCATAAAAAGAAATCTCCTCAAGGACTAACATCTGCCATCAACACAGTGTCACATGACACAAAATATCTTGTGCAGCACAGGGGAGACAAAGCACTGATATACTGTAATTTAATGTCCACTGATCATTTGCTTAGATTGGCAATAGCTACCTAGTTACTTCTTCTCCTTCCTTCTGTTTCATTGCGGATGGAAAGTTAAAGTCTGCCACCTGGAGTGTCAACTAAATGGTTATTGGTGCTAGATTAGAGTTAGGTTCACATTTACCTCTTTATTTAAAATGTTCTCCTCTTTGGCATACCCAAAAAGAAATCTCATACCAGAAGAACTGTAAGGCCAAAAATGCATGTAAGAGACTTGATTTGAAAGTTGTAGGTCTTTTAGCTTTCTGTTATGAATGAAACCTAACCCTAACCCTACCCCTACGTGGGTCACCACTGCCCTGATGGATGGAAATCAATATTTTGTTTTTAAAATATCACATATTTATCAATACTGATCTATCGAAACACATTAATTCTGTCCATTTAGTTTTTTGTAGTTACTATAAATACATATACATTTTGAACTTTTAAAATCTCATGCACTGTTGAAAAAAAATGCCAACTATACAGGTTATTTTTTTCAGCTACCACAGTGTGAATAACCAAGAAAGCTTCTGAGACCCAGTGTACAACAAAAATTAAGTCACCGACTCAACCTTGAAGAAACAAGAAAACAGCTGAAACAAAAACATGGTTGATCAACAAGAAAGGATGACAAGAGGGTTCAGCTAGACAAGAACACGCAGATGGGGGAGGACAGGGGTCGGAGGGCCTCTCTCTTTTTGGGAGAGCTTTTCTGTTTATACTATATTCCATCTGTATCATGTTACAGCTTGGTGCCTGTGTTGGGCCCAGAGAGGCTTAACTAAAAGAGTCAAAGAGAGAGAGGGAGAGGCCCAGCAGGGAATGGTCACAAAAGATTTACTTCACCCCTGTCCAGAAACCAGTTCTTCAAGCAAGAACAATACAGCCAGTAGAAAAAGAAATGGAGCGAGATAGGCAGGGCCAGGTTAGGAGGGGGGTGCTGGAGGATTGATGACACAGTAAGGAGAAATACAAAGAGGAGAAAAAAAAAGGTACAGAGTCCCAGAGTTCAGTCTCAGGTGGGGAGGGGGAGGGGGGGGACCTGTGGCTGGTGTTGGCTTCAAAGCATTTTGAAATTGAAAAGGCGAATTGAGAGCAGGATGGGATGAGATGGAGAACCGAGAGAGGGAGTGAAGGAGGGAAGCCAAGAAGAGAGAAGACAGAAAAAAGGGAGAGACAAAGAAGAGGGAAGAAAGGTGAGGTTCCCCAAGGATGACTTCTGCATATGAATGTGAAATTGGAAACAGAGTGGCAGGTCACTGCTCAGCACTGGAGCTAATGCTACTGTCTCGCTATGAGAATGATCTTTTTCTTCTCCTCCTCCTCCACTGTGTTCTGAGCAGTGCAGATGGTGCAGTGTTCGCCTGCAGATATTAAGAAACCCAGGAGACCAAGTATGTGAGAATGTACTCTATTCTCTGCTACCTTTACAGCCATTCAGCAACACACTCGTATTCACCAGAGAGCCACGCATGCAGGCTGGATGCATCACTCAAACTGCTTGAGGGATGAATCCTATGATCTCTACTGTTTTGCACACAAAATGAACATATGCTGGTGTACAAGTATTTGAACACAAACACACGTACACTAGAGTATACTCGCATTCTCTTACACACAAGCACGTGAAAAGGCGCTGAAGTCTCGTGCCTCTGTTGGTAACGTGCAATTATGTGGCTATGATGTCACTGATTTTCTCCACTGGTTGGAAGCTGTGCAATGCTGAGCAATTAGAGAGCACTGGAAAGTGCCTTGCTGTGTGGAATATTAATGTGCTCATTTGTGAGCAGTGGCAAAAGGGAAATGTTTTCCATACACACACACCCCCCCTCCTGCTAATGTTTACCTTCACAGAGTTGGGGGCTGAAGGAAAACTGACTGACTGACTGAGTGCTACGCAGGCTGACTCAGCCCTGATGGACATGTCAGATCCTGGCTAGCTGGCTGACAGGCCAATGGACCGACCTCGGGGCCTTGACTGGATGGAGAGGAAAAGGAGGAAGAGAAAAATAAACAACAGGGGGAAGAAAAGGAATGATAGGGCTGTCCGTGGTGCTGCATTGATGGGTTTCATCCCGAATAAGATATCCACTATTTAGAAAAAAGTGACAGCTACGCTTTCAAAATGATTGATAGTGCAAAGAAAAAGTAAATAATTGGATTTTCTGAAGGGGAGAAGGTAAATAAAATTCCTAGCATGTAATACTGAGTGCATGATCTGTGTTTGATTATCAAAGCCTATCATAAATGTAAAATCTTCTCTAAAATTATTTTGTTGTTTAAATATAATATCAATGACATGGTATTACAGTAAATTCAACAGTGTGGCAAAATACATATTTGTGGTTTAAATAGCTGAATAAATTATAATTAATCACGACACTCAAGCATGCACTACATATTTTCGAATTTGGATGTGGTTGTGTAGTTTCAAAATAAAAAACTTAATTATTAAAAAGTCACTGAAAAGACCAGACATTTAATATTATGCACTTGAAGCAAGTCATGCAAAAGATGGCCAAACTTAATGGGGCAGTGGCCAATATAGTCTATAAATTTCTACTACAAGCAGCAAAATCTAAAAATGCTGCATACTACAGTATACTTTCCTCAGTGCAACTTAATACCTTCTTTCATTAGACCATGTTTGCAAGGTAAACATAAGCCCCAGGACTTTTTTTTCCCCCTCTACACAACCATTACCCCCAAAACAGAAACAAAAGCTGAGGAATTATGCTTAAATTTCTGACTGTTACAAACACTCTATGCAGAAGCTAATTTTAGCCACTTGTACCCAGTAAAATAAAATAAAAAAAATAATAATTTGCATGCTATTCATGTACGCGGGGTTGCAGCAAGAAGTCAGGATGTTGAGCCAGAGAAAGACTGACTGAGACAATCCACTGAATGAAATGAAACATGATATCTTTGTGCAAATTACTATGTATGAAATTCCCCGGGAGACTCTGCAATGATTTTGACAAATAACTGACTGTTTTTATCCCAGTCAGTGACTGTTGTAACTTGATTGCATCTTTGAGCAGGTTTGGGTCCTGCACCTTCAACAACTTCCCAAATTGCCATCCATCATTTTGTTTTTCAATCTGCACATCACAGCCAAATGGCCTACATGTCTCAGTGTAGTTGAACCAGGTTTTAAGTTTACTTAGTCCACATAAATATGAACATATACACATACTCTAATTAATAATAATCCTGGTGTGGTTTTTGCACAAATTTCAACTGTGTAACCACAGACAGTATGGATGTAAAGATGGATGTAGCAACCATATGTCACCCATTAGTTTTCAAAGTCATATTTTTGATGCCATGAGCAGAGCATTTTCGCCATTCCAGTCTAGCTTGTTGAAAACAGACAACACAAGTGTGAGGTGGATCTGACTGCAAAACCGAGGGACACTCAGAGTGCCGATTTATCATAAAGCAGGGAATGCTTTATGATTAAAGCATACCCTGCTTTATTGTCCTTGTGGACTCTCATGGGGACCATAATTTACAAAATAAACATTATTTTCTATTCAATAAGACTTGAAACTAAAACTTATAGGTCAGGAAGTCAAGTCTTTAAGAGGACTAAGACTATGTTGGTGGTGGTAATGCTGCTTAGGATTTCAGTTTGGTCTAATGGGGATGAGCAATAGTAATTACCAAAAAGGAGACAGACTCAAGGTGAAAAACTACAATCTAGGATTACCAAACTAGCTGTGTAAAACAAAGCCTGTTTTAAAACAATAACGCAGTTAAAAGTTGGGGGAAAAAAGGAGATTAAAAAGGTAAGTCTTTTTTTATGAGCAACAGTCCATTGTACGTACAGCACCATGCTCTGTTGTCCAGTGAGCTACTTTTCCCAAGTCCAACTCCAGCTCTGTAATTGCTAGCGACATCCTTTCCACTGCTGCTCCACACCCAGCCTACGTGTAGCTTGCCTTAGTAGGTATAACTTGTGGCCTCTGTCCCTTGGACTGTCCTGTTGGATTTGGCTCTGTCGTTACATTTGCTTCCTCTGCTCCCCATGAACTTTGCTGCATTTCTCTGTTTCTTGTGGGTCTGGCCACCGACAGTATCGATATGCTCCCGCCACGGTTAATTACTTACACAAAGGTGTGTTCCCTCCTGTTGATGTCTGTGGCCAAGTCAAAAATACAACAGAAACTACAAACAACACATAAATGCTAACCATACTAAAGGACTTTGAAAATACTTTTGAAAGACTTATATCTGGCACCCTCTCATATCGAAAGACAATGTGTAATATTTCAGCATAGACTATAAGATTTTACAAAGGCTGGGGGTCTTGTAGGGTTACTATTACAATACTACAGCGGCATAATTTCCTGTCATGTTCCTGGTAGAATTTTTCAAGAAGAAAAACTGTTGATCAACTGAGCAGAAACAGAAGGCGCTTTTGGCCAATGAGAAAAAGAAAGACAGCTCTGACTTAATTTTCTGACCACCTTACTCCAAATGATCGAAAAAAATGGGACTGCGCCAAAACTTTAGCAAAACCATGATTTTATTGCAACATTTGTCTTTAAAAGTCGTTTGGTATAAGGTTGGCATGAGATTCAACACAGCATTTGAATGATCAAGCAACCCAAGACAAACTAAATATGATTTATAATTCTATCTCGAAGAAAATGAGTGGTCATGACATGTAATGCATAAAACTAAAAACACACCAAGTGGAGAAGCCAGTGTGCAACACCCTAGAAAATGTAGCTTTAAATTATTTTTATTGAAGCAAGGATGCCTTTAATATTGTGCATGTATGTGCATGGGAACCAAATCACCACCACCGTACAAAGGTATTGAGAAAATAATCATGGAGTACAAGAGAAGGGAAAAAACTAAAATCTGACAAATGCTTGATACAGAAACTCAATAGAAACTGGCATTCTATGAAGCTTTGGGCCAGATGGTTTGCCTAGACATTACACTCCATATGTAGCTCAAAAAAAAAGAAAAAAAAAGAAAGGAAAAAGAAAAAAGAGCTCTTTCCATTTTAATCAAAAGAAAATATGATTTTCTCACATTTCAACACTACCCTATCCAGAGGCTTGTTATATCATTATCACTGAAAATACTGGCAAAGACACTTACTCTAGCAAATATCTGGCTCCAAAAACTTTTCTTCCATTTTCCACTCTTTATTCGAAGTACCATCTAATTTTTCTGACTCACATATCATCCTAGGCAGCAATTTTAACATAGCACTGTATCCCCATGTAGAGCTCTCAAACAGTGGAGCTCAAATTGTAGATTGACGAACCACCTGGAGACTGAACAAAGCCAGCATTAATATATGCTCACTGCACAGTCTCATGCACTTGGTGTCCCTCTATTAAAAAGGATGACTGACACAGCCATCCATAGCATTAACATCTCTGATTATGCACCCACTTTTTTCCTCAGCAGAACCAACCATATGCTCATGAACTATTTACATACAGTCTAAGTGATCTGAACTGGGTATCAATACACAGCTAAGGCACCAGTCTCACAGGCCTAGAGACCTGTCAGGAACCATCTGGCTATCACTGTTCATGAGGAAAAAAATGTGTATTCCCTGACTGGCTGGCAAGTGATTGCTGTGAAAATCATTGCTAAAGCCCCATTTACGCAGGCCTAAAGACTGGTCAGTGAGCTGATGGCAACCACCAGTTGCTAGGGAAAGTGTGTACTCTGCGACTGGTTGGTTGCTGGAAGTTGCTGGCAATTGCTTGTGTGAAACTGGTCGCAAAGAGGTATACAGTGTTGCACTGAAAACCTCCTTCTGATGGCTTTGGTCACTAGTAGGTTGCCATGGACACGAGTAGTTTGCATGGAAGACACAGACTTATCTGCAAACACTCGTAAACTACTCACCAAGCGGTAGTGAAACTGTGACATGTGCAACACTGAACAGAAACAAAAAAATCTTTGTCTTCAAAATAAAAGTTGCACCTTTTTAAATGTGTTGGTTGCAGCAGCAAGGCACAACTTTTACTTTGAAGGCGAACATTCTCTGTTTCCAGTTTGCTTCACCATTTTTTAAGTTTCACTCGGAAAGTGGTGAGGGTTTGCAGACAAGTTGGCACCTTATGCTAGCGACCAAAGCAATCACAAGGAGGTTTTTGTTGCAGTATCCTCTTTGCCACTTCTAGCAACCATTTCCCAACTGGTCGGGGAATGCACATTTTTCCCTAGTGACCAGAGGTTGCCAGGGGATCGCTGACCAGTCTCTCGCCCTGTGTGACTTAGGCCTAACATATCAAATATATAGCATTATACAATTAGCTATTTTTACAAGCTATGGCTACCAGTCAAGAGAAAATGTTCAGCATTAAATTTCATCACTTGCCAAGAGCTGTCAGTAAAAGAAATGCCAGTGTTAACTCTTGTTTTGCTTATGTTCCTATAATTTTTTTGCAATGCCATGGATTGTGGTTTCTTGCCAGAAGTGTTTGCCAAGAGTTTCAGCCATGGTGTCGCAACCTCCGCCACCAGTCTTCAAGAGTTTCAACACAACATTATTAATACGAGGTTAGATAACACCCTTTGGCCTGCTCAACTTCTTTATCCTCTTAGATGGAGGCCTAGCTTGTCACTACAGTAACTATTACTTACTAGCACTTTTGCCTCAAGTCATACACTATATTGCCAAATGTATTCACTCACCCATCCAAATTATTGAATTCAGGTGTTCCAATCACTTCAATGTCCACAGGTGTATAAAATCAAGCACCTAGGCATGCAGACTGCTTCTACAAACATTTGTGAAAGAATGGGTCGCTCTCAGGAGCTCAGTGAATTCCAGCGTGGTACTCTGATAGGATGCCACCTGTGCAATAAGTCCAGTCATGAAATTTCCTCGCTACTAAATATTCCACAGTCACGACAGCAACACAGCCACGAAGTGGTAGGCCACGTAAAATCACAGAGCGGGGTCAGCGGATGCTGACGTGCATAGTGCGCAGAGGTCACCAACTTTCTGCAGAGTCAATAGCTACAGACCTCCAAACTTCATGTGGCCTTCAGATCAGCTCAAGAACAGTGCGTAGAGAGCTTCATTGAATGGGTTTCCATGGCCGAGCAGCTGCATCCATGCCTTACATCACCAAGCGCAATGAAAAGCACCAGATGCAGTGGTGTAAAGCACGCCACCACTGGACTCTAGAGCAGTGGAGACA
>VUQI01048372.1:0-12988 GCA_015106735.1 Paratilapia polleni | reverse complement strand
TTCACAGAGGGCCAGGTAGGTTTGGAGATCTTTTTTCCCTTAATAAATGAAATCATCATTTAAAAACTGCATTTTGTATTTACTCAGGTTATCTTTGACTAATATTAAAATTTGTTTGATGATCTGAAACATTTAAGTGTGACAAATATGCAAAAAACTAAGAAATCAGGAAGGGGGCAAACACTTTTTCAAGGCACTGTATATCAGTGCTAATATTTACTGTTTTTTTCTTTTAGGACATTCTAAATTTAATGCCTTAGAAAAAATATCAAATATGAGCTTAATCAATAATAAATTATGTCTGATTGGGGGGAAAAAAGAAAAAAAAACACAGCTTTGAATTGCAGTTTATTCTATCATTCAAAAGTAACCGTGCTTTTTTTTTAAAAAATAAAATCATGTACCATTTCACATCATAAATCATCTGAAGATAGATACACAAACCATAGACATGATTTACTGAGGTCCATAAGTACTGCTCTATCTAGTGGAAAGCTTGAAGTTAAACAAAGTTGCCTTGTAACATTGTGTAAAAATGCATAATGACTCAGAGCCGCTTGGATTTGAACTTAACTCTGTTTAGACTGTTTGTCTTTCAGTACTGCCCGACTTAATAACTTACCATCCACCAGGTCATTGGCAACACATCTAGGGCTAGGTTTGGTTAAGATGCACCCCTTTTATACATTGTGTTCCTGTTTGGAACACCAAATGGGAAAGCTTTTATAACAGAGAAACTGTAAATGTAACACCTTTAAGTTTCTTCCGATTTAGCATGCAGCTATAAAGAAACCAAATCAAAACCCTAAACCTATATGGGTTGACAGTGACCTGGTGGATGTTAAGAGGGTAACTGCTGATTGATCATTACAATTTGATCATTGCCACGAGTAGGTTCACAACAGCATAACTTTGGCAATAGTTATAGCTGGCCCTCCTCAATGGGAAAATATTCCTACACCTGTCAACACTGTCAAATTAGATACCATGTTAATATAAAGCTGTTCACAAAGAAGAAATCTTAAGCAAAACAAGTTGTTTTTTTTCCCCATTGAAGAAAAAAAGAAGACTTTTTGGAAATTAAAGTTCTCAACTACTCTTATGGGATTTAGAGAAAATTCACAGAATGGAATTCAGTGAATGCAAGTCCTTTCAAATCATTTGCCAAATGATGAAAGTGATGATATTAATTCTGGACACACTGATTAGACATAAATCATAGCATTAGGCTTCAGTCACACAGGCCTAGAAACCAGTCATCGACCCTCTGGCAACCTGCGGTCACTAGGGAAAAATGTGTATTCCCTGACCGGTTAGCGAGTGGTTGCTGATTGTTGCTGGGTAAATCAGCTGCAAAGAGGGTGTCGCACCAAAAACCTCTTTGTGATTGCTTTGGTTGCTAGCAGATTGCAACAGTTGCCTGTAGTTTGCACAGAACACTAACCTGTCTGCAAATACTCGGTAACTAACCTTGAAAAAGTGTGATGCAAACTGCCTTCAAAGTAAAAGCTGTGCCTTACTGCTGAAGCCAACATGTTTCAAAAGGCACTACTTTTACTTTGAAGGCAAATGGTCTCTATTTCCACACTCTTCTCAGTTTCACTTGCACTTAGCGAGTAGTTGGGAAGTGTTTGCAGACAAGTTGGCATCTTCCATACAAACTATGGGCAACCGCTGCAATCTGCTAGTGACCAAAGCAATTGCAAGGAGCTTTTTGGTGCTGCACCATATACCTCTTTGCAACCACTTTCACCTAGTGACAACAAGCAACCTCCCACACCCACTCACCAACCTGTTGGGGAATACTCATTTTTCCCTAGTGACCAGTGGTTGCCAGGAGGCCAACAACCATTCTCTAGGCTCGTGTGACTGGGACCTTACTTGGCTACAGTTGTACCTTGAAGCTTCCATACTAAATCTTTATAACTGTACTTAGTCAGGTACATGCTGTCCTGGTCATTACTGGCAATATTTTTAAGCATTGTAATCCCTTGCTCAAACCTACTGTAAAGCTGAGGAAATGAGCTATACCAATGGCATACAATGCCCAGGTGGACTCTTGCAGAACTCAGTTGAATAATAAGAACGCAGTACAGTCATCAGTCTGTTTGCAATAAAGTACTACAGTGCTTTGACAATAAAAATGTGGACATCTCCCTGGCATGAGATGGAACCTGTGGGAATAAGCAGGAATCCTTGCAACACAGTGAAGGCCATTATATTGTTGTGCAATAATGAGTTCTGCAAACAGACTTTACTGGAATGCGTTAGAGCAAGACAGCCATGGCTCCTTTCTAAAGAAACAGTTTCTTTATCACTTAATGGATCGATTTCCAGGGAGCCAAGCAGTAACAGCTTAATCGTCCCATCTGAATTCATCTTATTACTTTGGCCTTTTTTACAATTTTCACACTGCAGCACAATAAAAGCACAATGCCAATCCCCTAATTAGTCATTTCTTCTCTTCTTTTTCAACTGTTGATTTTGACATTATGAAATAGCTCAGTTGGCCAGTGAGCCAAGAATGAAAGGGCTGGCCATATCAACAGGGCCCCTCTATTCAGTCACCTGAGACAGAAATACATTAAGGCCGATGACGTGGAGAGGGTCAGAACCTGGAATACCTCAATTATATTTCGTTTTTAGCCATTGCTACCTGGAGCTATGGGATTTGATTTTTTTTTCTCTTTTCCCTCCTCACAGAGAGAATGAAACCAGGTATTGTCACTGAAGGCTTCTGAAGCCAAAATGGCCATCAGGTAGAAAGCTTTAATGTTGTGTCGGAAACCTTGATAAATAAATTCCTGTATTATTATGATAACACTGTAATCATTTTCCCACCTTTGAACTACTGATCAGTCAGGCTGATTTTAACAGTGCTCAGTTTTTACTTCCTTTTTCCTACAACTCTTTATCCTTTATCTAAATGCAGAACACGTTACAAGCTTGTGTTGTTCTAAAGAATATCATAACCTGATAAAATTCTTTGACAGAAGTCCATTTAATTCCTTATATTAAGGAATTAAATGGACCTGTATAGTAATATTGTCACAATCTCTGCCTGTGATCCGCACGACACAAATCTGCATATAACAGAAATAATCTACATGAAACTCTTTTATTCTTATGTAACGCTGTTGTATCAGTTTGAAATCATACAACAAATTAGCAAACCATGCTTGATTCCTGGATTCAAAACATTGATACACAGTAAAAGATAATTTTCAATGTTGATTAGTCACATAAAGTGGCAGGGTCTAACATCAGTACAGATGTGAATCTTATCCTATGCTCACCATTTATTTATTTATTTTCCCGTGCTGATCAATGCTTTATCAAGTTAGTACTTGTGCCGAATTCCTCAGTAAGGCAATGGCTAAGGCACACTTTAGTGCTGCTGGGTCCTATCTTTGCTGTGCTTTTAGCACATAGTAGCAGCCTAGTTCTGAGTTGAGTCACAGACTGTGTGCATGAGAGGAGTGTTGCTAGCTGTTCTTCTTGTTAACTTACAATAGTGAGTGTAGCTCATATGTTGCACTTGAAGCTCAGATTATGTAATATTATTGCCGATCATTTCTGTATAATGTTTGTGGACTTTTATTCTAACTGTGTTGATTAAGTTAGCTAGCAAGATAGACTGCATAGTTTAGCTAGGCTGTATGTAAAGTATACACTGTATATACAAGATGGACATAGCTTCGATGTGTAAAAAGTGAAGCCCATGCTGAAGTACCTTAAATCTTCATTTTTTCTAATGGCCAGCAGGCCAGTGGATTGTTCTCGGTGCAAAAAGGAGTCCAATTGTATAGAAGTCATGGTGCCCTCAGGAGGTCAGGAAGTGTGTTGGCTGGTGAGAATGAAAGGGCTTGCCATATCTCAATACCACTTTTCCTGATGAGTCTGTAGTCGCAGTCCCTTACAGTGTCTTACTGAATACAACATGATATTCAATTTGTAAATTATGGTCCCCATTAGAGCCAAAATTAAAGCAGGGTATAGACAGGGTAGAGTACCTCATATGGTACCACACTCTATGGGCATGCACTATCCCTCAGTTTCCCAGTGAGACCAGCTGTCAACTGGTTTAAAACCCCAAGATGCCAAATATTCAGCTTTAGGTTTCACAACAGGATGTCACTAACTAAGTGACACACTGACCATTTTTATATACAGTCTATGGCTTCTAGTTATTGTTCTTGTTAATTTTTTAAACAATTAATGAATTGTAGCTCCTGTTATACAATCTGAGCATGAAGTACATTATACATTATTGCAGATAATTTGTGTATTATTTTTTATAAATGTTTATTCTGACTATGCTAATAGTTAACTAGGGTAAAATGAATGTTTAGCTAAGTCATGCAAGTGTGTTCATAAGGTCAGCACTGTCTGTAGTTTCACCTTTCCTGCTAGCTTGTATAACCCATGTATTCATATTCATATAGTTACAGAAGACTCACTGACAGGTACAGTGATATACACGTACTAGCTCTGTATTTAATTTACATTATATTGTTATCTTCAGAAACCAAATGAATGGCATAGCCTGTCTCCAGGGTGAAAAAGGCTTACAAGTTAGACCAGTACTTGCTCTAAGCAAGTCATTTCACTAATAATCTTATTTTAGACATGCCCATTGATAGATTGTCTGATAGACTGTATGTCTGTAATATTTATTTAATTTCTCTTACTGATAAAATATCAGTATCATATCTGATGGAGTTTATAATGAGACCAGGTTTAACCCTGTGTAGAAATACTTGTTCAGGTGATGCAGGTGAATAGCATGCAATATCAATACACTCATTAAGGAATATCCCCAGCTAGGGGCCAAGGGGGTGGGGTACAACCTGGACAGGTCGCCAGTCCATTACAAGGCCTTTAACATGGATTATACAGTATAAGTAGATTTTAAATGTATAAAATTAGCCCCAGCTTGTTTAGCTAGTTAGTTTGTTTGAAAGGCATAATTTTATGAGGAGACTGTTGGGAGAAAAGATGGAGAATGGGAAAGTTGACAACTGCCCAACCTAATAACTTTACCCACCCTAAACGTCTTCAAGTCCAAGAGCACAAAATGAAGGATGGAAGAGGAAAAAAAGTCTTACTGCATCATAAGAGAACCACTGAATTACTTACATTATCAGCAGATGTGACTTTTACATTTGTTTTTTTTTTCTTTTGTATGAAAAGTCAAACAATAGTGAAATTTCAATCATTATTCCCTGTAGCTCAGTTTATTCAATTTGTGCTGGAGCCAGTGAATTGTTGGGATTGTAGTTTAAAAGATGATTTGAAAGATTAATCAGTTATTAAAATGGTTGCCATAAATTTTCTGTCAATCAACAAACTGACCGATAAACCAGTCATTTTAGCTCTTGAATGCTGGTTGGTGTCTGGGTGCTTGAGGAGTTAATTAAACTAACATGAGAGGATTTCACAGTACGCAAACTTTGCCCTCCCTTAGATCAATTTAGCTAATCTGTCTGCAACACTGAAAATATTCTCTTTTCAAAGGTCGTCTTGAGATAAAAGGCATGATTAAAGACTGTGTCATAGCAAACAAAGCACCCAGTTTATGAAGCACTGTCTTCTAGGTTCCTCAGAAATTGACCATTCAGCAAAGGACATTGATGTCTTTAGAATTCCAAACAGAGAGGTGGGTTATTGCTTTCTGACCTCTAACTTCTCAACTTGGACCCTTTTCAGCTGCCTAATGACTTCCTGGTCCTGTGTATTTGATGTGCTGTGCTGGCAGAATCCCATTTCCCCGCTGTAAGATGAACAACAGTCCTGTTATTCATTTGGATGGGCTAGCTGATTCACATAAGAGGATGCTTTCAGTCCTGCTGTAGGCCTGTTGGGGTTTTGAAAATTATTTGGTTTTGGAAATCATTATTGTGTGAAAACTGTTTTATCCATGTGATGCAGCACTCAGTGTTCCTTTTTCAACTGGCTTCTCAGATAGTGATATATTGCTGTGAAATGTAAGAATTATGATTTGAATGTATTGTTTTTACAGTCTTATGCCTTGATTGCTAAATTTCATATCCTCACAATGACCATATCAATTGCTCAGTTAGGTTAGCATAATTTCTGGGTAGCAGTTATCTTTGATCTACCTGGACCCATAGAGCCAGATTCTAATACAAAATATTTGTACTATTTGACATTTCTCCCACTAATACTGCGACTGTGACATATGGTCGCGGCGGCGGACTTAGAGAAAATTATCCATGCATTCATATCTTTGCGCATAGATTATTGCAATGCTTTGTTCACTGGGTAGGACAAAGCATCTCTTTCTCATCTTCAAATAATTCAGAATGCTGCAGCTAGACTACTAACACACTCTGGCAAGTGTGTTCATATTACTCCTATACTAAATTCCCTTCATGGGCTTGAATACCACAAGTTGTTGCTTTAACACAAAAATAAAAAAGAGAAATTGGATGCAAACTGCAGGAAACTGTTCAAAGTTGCACGTAGAATTGAAAGCTTTGATATCAATGTAAACTGTTGATAGTCAATATAATTAATGTCACCTTGATGTCAGTTATAATTTTCTGTTAAAAATGTGAGTTGTCTCAAATGTCATCACATTTTAGCTACTTTCTGGACATGTTTGATGCAGTTTGTTGAATGGGCATAATGGAAATAATTGCAGACAAATGAGTAGAAATTGGTAGGTGCAGTGAAGTGACTTTAATAATAGACTTGCTAGTTATGAATGGTTACAACAGGAGTTGCAGAGTGGCAAGAACAAGTCAAGAGTATGAAAAACAACAACAACCTTGCACAGTGCAGGTGGAAATAGGCTTGCTCGATACTGAGGGAACTAATGAAGACAAGCTCACCTACGCATATATAACAATGATGTGATTCATCCTAAATTGACAAGAAGTTTTTTTAAATACTACTACTACAACCAATCTCCAATTCTGGGATATTCACAGGTTTCATTTTTTTTGTCTTCCTTGAAAGGTACAAACACACTTCAGACTTTGACTTCCTGTTTGTGTCAGTGATGAAACTCAACTGTTATGTAGAAAACAGTGGCAGCAATTGCTAACCAGATAAGCAGAGAAACCAAGACTTTCTGATTTCATTGCAGAGTATTACGATTTCCCCTGAGTATCTGAAGTGAAAACATTACAATAAACCAGACAATGTTTGTCCCTGCAGGGCCACATCTCAGGCCTGCTACCACTTTAATTATCAAGCAGACAAGGACATCTCCATTATTCAGTTTGCTGCTGTTGCACTTCCTTGTAATTCAGCCATTAATGTTCAGTAATAAGCAGAGTGGATGAAACAGTCTGCATTCTTGTGTAATGTTGTATACAGTTGCAACACATAAAATGACCCTTCTAACTGTAATTCCATGGGTGCTAATAGGTGAGGGGAATGACCTAATTAGGCCTATATGAGATCTGACTCTGCAACAAAAAGACAAAATTGAAAATGCTGATATCCAAAGTCACATAAAACAGCCAAGAGTTTCTGAAATGCCATTATTTTCCTGGAGATCTTCTACACACAATAAAACATATACAATATTTAGCAACACATTTCTAAATCAAATTAGGAGAGAAGCAAGCAAGTTTTGTAATACTAAAAAACAAAAATTAATTAGGTTAATTAGTAACATGATCGTATATAAAAGGAGTGGCTGCGTCTTTCACGTATTTAAGAGAATCACCACTACATCAGTTTGCAAATGATGGTAGTTGAGCAATACTTATACTACGTATAAAATGTCTCAATTTAAAATTGCAAAATAAATAAGTAAGGGGGTATTTGTATGTGTGGTTCATAATATAATTTGATTTAGACAATCCGGAGAACCTATGAAGCTTGTTAGGTTAGTTATGATTTAGAAATAATTATGATTTACAACTTAAAAAGTTCAGAACTTGTTAAATTGATTTGACTTTTAAACTCATTTACTTACTTTTTAAGTTATTTTTACTTTTAAAAAGTTCATTTGCACAATATTGTCATTATCATGTTTTGTCCTTTCCTGCTGTTGACACACTGGATGCAGTGAAACATGACAGTACAAAAGGTCAAACGCAATTTCAACATAATGCCATTCAGCCAGCTGTGCCACTTAACTTCAGTATTTAATATAAAACAATATCAATATGCATCAGCACAACATGCTGAACGAATAATGAATAAATAGGCCTCTATAGTAGATTCCTATTTGACAGACCAAGAAAACAATCTGCTCTTATGATGGACTTCTGCCCTCTTTTCTCTCAGTAGCAATATTTCTAGGACTTTTTGAGAGGGTCCTGAAAAATATAATGATCTGTTGCTCTGAATCCTTTTCATTTTTTTTTTCTTTAATCTTGCTAGTGGTAGTTTTCAAGCTTAAACAGCCTTGGTGCTTGGCAGTAGACTGAAAGACTGTTTGTTTTGTTTGGTTTTGTTGAGAGGGATTTCAAAGGGTTCCATATATACATTACCTAAGTGGCATATATTTGTTACCTTTTTCTTTTCCAAAAAAGTCCACACAGCCTTCTGTGCATAAATATATGTATGAACTGGAATCTTGGACATGGAATCTTAAAATATGAATGCATTTTTTAAATCCCTTAACACTCACCAGCCTGCCTACAGGTGAGAGTAAAAATTCTGCCACTGTATTTTGAATGGCCAATTCTGAATCAAATAATACATTTTTGGAAGCACAAGCTCTCATGATTTAAACAGTGTAAACCATTTTAAGATACCAATACCACAGAATAAAATAGCAGCAACAGCAATAACTCCTTACTTTATAACAATATTGCATACACAGCAAAAGACGTTTTCTAGCTTTTCTGTTGTGTGTAGGTGCACAGACATCTTGAATCCCTATGCATATTAAAGAATGCCATGGCTTCTGGGTCTTGAAACTGAAGCCAATGCAACAGTGCCTTACACCTGTGTTCTTTTTAATGGCCAGTAGGAAGAAATTCTGGTTGCAGAAGGACTTTTGTAGACTCATTTACCATTTACCAGATGGTGATGGCAAAAACAGTCAGCTCAAAGCTTTATAATGGGACCTCACAGCAAATCCCCACAGTGGCTACATCCATGTTTTATATGCAGTCTATTGTTGAATCACTATGTTCTGCACACTGTTTTCACCCAAAAGTCCAAGGAACAAAATGCTTAGCTGAACACTAGAAGATCAGATCTCTTTGGGAACTGACATCAAAATGTTAGCACCAGATCCTTCAAGTTCTGCAAGTTGAAGCCTGCTCAAGCCGGGTACTCTGTCAAAATTTGTTGTTTTGTTTTGTTTTACCCTACTCAGGCCACTGTTTGGGTTGCACAATCTCTGCAATGGCAAGGTTTGTAGGGTGAGTACTAGTCATATGGCCACAGAAATCAGGTCCTTTTTAAAGTAACTCAGGTCTTTACACCTGCAATGTTTCTCTGCGTCCAACATATCAACTATAACTACCAGCTGTTCACTTGACATTTAATCAGAAAATCAATGGTTCATCCATTTTCTTAACGGCTTCTCCAACTTTGTCCTGTGTCATGTGGAACAGGCTTCAGCCCACCCACTACCCTCACTGTGGACAGATCAACAGTCACAGGCCTAACACAGAGAGACAGAAAACCACACACATTTCTTGTAAATTGGGTATAGGTGTGGATGTCAAATAAGATGCATATCTTTGTACTGTGGGAGGAAGCCTACGCAGTCACAGTGAGACAATACAAACTGCCGACAGATCAGGAGGTTTAAACCAGAAATCTTCTTGCTGTGAGGCACCAGTGCTAACCACTGATCCACCATGCAAATCCATGATGTGTAGTTTATTTGTGAATCGTCATAATGTTTTGTCTTATCAGTGCATAATTTTAAGCATCTCATTATTTAAGTCTCGATAATGTAACCTGGGTTATAATTGCATGGTTGGCACAAATTCAATTTGACAATGACATTATATTTTAAGAAATAAAAAAACAAAAAACAAACAAAAGAAAAAACACTTTACATTCCCAGTAAATATACTTTGTGAATATTGTCAGTATATGAGGTGTGATCAACAGCTTACTTATCTGATTTAAATTTGGCTGATCTCCCCTTCAAGTTTATCTTCTCATTCAGCTATGGACCACATTCAGCATGTCTGCTATTCCAGTGCAGTCTCAGGGCAGCTGATGAAATAGCCACAACTGCTAATCTGTTGAATTTGTGTGTTTTCATGTTCCTGAACATCAATCTGCTCTCATATGTATTGATGTACACTGACGATGTACACAAAATTAATATTTTCCACTTTTAAAAGCAAATAATTTCGCCGCTAACACCAGAGACCCAAGTTCGAGTTATATACAGAACATTTCATGCATCATTTTTATTATTGTTTAATACATTGTTAATTGTAAATACATTACTTGGGTAGGTTTAGGCATTAAAACAAGTTGATTAGGTTTAGGCACTGTAAAGGACTTGGTTGGGGTTAGACATTAAAAACTGGTGGGTTAGGCATAGAAAAGGATCACAGTTTGGGTTAAAATAGAACAGTTGAAGTAGCAACTACATACAGTTGTGGTCAAAAGTTTGCATACACTTGTTATGGGCATGAATGTCATGGTAGTTTTGGACTTTTAATGATTTCTTTGAACTGTTCTTTTTCCAGGGTGGGATGATTGTACAGCATACATCTTTAATGACTTTAAAAAACAAGAATTGGGTGCACAAGTTTGAATTTATTTTGGATTTTCTCTAATCCCCACAGGGTCAAAAATTTACACACAGGGTCAAAAGTATACATACACTCCCTCTACTATTTGGTTAAAAATCCCTTAGCAAGTTACACCTTGACCAGATGCTTTTAGTAGCCATCAATAATCTTCTGGCATAATTCTGGCTGGATATTTGACTGCTCTTCTTGGCAGAATTGGAGTTCATTTAAATTGGTTGAACCCAGCTTTATGCAAAGTACACAAATTTTCAATAGGGTTGAGGTCGGGGCTTTGGGAAGGCAATTCCAGAAGCTTAATGGAGCCATTTCTAAACAACTGTAGATTCCAAGATCATCAGCTCAAACAACTGTATGTAAGTACAAGTTATTCGGATGTCTCACAGAGATCACCACGGACTGAAAGGGGGCTGACCAAGAAAGAAGCCCCTGCTCCAAAATAGACACCTTCAAATTCGACTGAAATTTACAGCTGCCCACATGGACAAGTCAAATGACTTCTGGAGAAAAGTTTCATGGTCCGACGAGACAAAGATTGAGCTAGGAGTAAAGGTGAGGTTTTCAAACCTAAGAACACTGTACCAACTGTCAAGCATATTGGTGGTAGCATCATCATTTGGACTTGGAAACTGGACTCTTTAAAAATTTGGTTGATCCCCCACATTGAAATTGAACTCAAGAAAAGCTGATATTCGCTTTCTGCAAAAATTTGAGGTCCATGGTGAAATCACAGACACACAAGTCCAAGTGGGCAGAATGGGACTTCCAAGGAGCAATCTAAAAATAGCAGCTGCGATGAAAGTGGTCCACAGATGCACAATAAGATTACAGGCAAATACCAAATTTAATTCAGGTAGGGATTTTTATGGGGTTATTGTCAGAACTCTTTCATAGCACCTCGTATCAAGGGAAGCTGTATAAGCCATTACAAACACAGAATGGAAACATCTTGGCTTTGAGTTATAGAATTCTTCTGCCAAACAACAGAGCTGAAAGGCAGGAATAAAAAGCATGTTTTGAAGTTTCCAAAAATCAATTTTTCCTTTCAACAGACATGCATTATGGAGTTGGCACACCTCCACTGCAGCAGTGAGTATCCCAGCTACACATTCGACATGGGCTCTGATGGAATAAAACAGCTTCAGCAGGTTCCTCTCACTTCCCTCTCAGCACTCAAAATCAATTTCTCAAATTCTTTCTTCTTCCCAGTCAGACTTATCACATCAGCAAGAAAACTACAACAACCATAAATGTTAAAACGTTAACAAGCTGCGCAGAGCACAGGAGACGGACATCTTATTCCGTTATTGTCTGCCAGACTCAGGAGGTGGTCTCCAGGTGAATCCTGAGAGAGCAGGTGGCGGGTGATTAGAGGGAAAGACAAGTACGGATGAAGTGTCTTTTTGTTAGTGTATTTCCTGTGGCTGGCATGTGGAGAATCAATTTAACTGAGTCTATCCCCAAAACACTAACATTTCCTTTGCCAAAATTTCACTGGGGAAGAGCAGAAACCATTATTCCTGCAAGTCATTGTTAAATTCAGCCAGATCACATGCTGAGAACAATATGAATGGAGGGTAAGAGAAACTCCCATAGGACTACAGCTTTTCTTAAGTAAAACATACCCGAGACAATGCAAGGAAAAAAACAAACAAAAAAAACCCACTTTGCATCTTTGCTTAATTTTTCCTCTGAATATGATGATGGTGGTTTGAGGAGGACAGTTATTAACTGTGTTGGCCAGTCAATAACTGGCCAACACAAAGCACATAGTCCTATAAATAAAAAAAAAAATTACTTCCCTGTCAAACATTAAAAAAAAAAAATCAGTTGATTCTTTGTTTTGGCAAGCTAAAGTTTTACTAAAGAGTCTTATCTAAACAGTGGTTAATGTTAGCTAAATTTACTGACTTTTACTTTTTCTAGTTCCATTTTTGAAATATTTTGTGGTTTTATCACAAAAGTAAAGCAGGAACAAAACAAACTACAGAGGTCGCAAACATCAGGAAACAGATCAAGTGAAGCTGTAACACCAAAAGCCCTTAGTGTATTGAATTACACCATATTATATTATGAGGGTGATCTCACTCCCAACTCATCACTTACTGTTAAGTCAGGATTCAATTCAATTCAATTCAATTTTATTTATATAGCGCCAAATCACAACAACAGTCGCCTCAAGGCGCTTTAGGATTTTAGGGTAAAGACCCTACAATATAGACAGAAAACCCCAACAATCAGACGACCCCCTAAACCACCTTCATACTACAGAA